>APFE031725592.1:103857-128136 GCA_000404065.3 Pinus taeda | reverse complement strand
ACCCACTCATTGAAGAAAAAAGAAAAATAAGGACTCAAGTGATAACCTCCATGAGGAGCTTGAGTCCCATCATTGGGTTGAAAACCTCTTTTGAGGCAGCCCAATGACGTCGAAAAAAGAAAAAAGGAAAATAATAAGATCCCTAGGTGAAAAACTCCCTTGGAGGTTCCCACGGTAGGAAATTAAGGTGAACACTTCTCTGAGGCACCCTAGTTGTTTTCAAAAAAAAAAAGAGAAAAAAATTAATTTTTATTGCATTGTAGGTTTTTCAGGAGGACTACAGGGAGTAGAAGAAGGTGCCAAGGGGACCCTGACATTCATACTAGCATCCATCTCATCTTCTCCACACCTTCCTCCATCATTTTTGGCATCTCTTTCACCTCACTGTACCTTTTCTTTCAAAACTATGTTTTCTATAGGAGGCTCCTGTAGGAAGTACAGAGAGCCAAGAGTGTCTACAGAAGACAGTTTGAGGGACAAAAAAGCTTCATGAGGAACCTATAATCCCTCCTACCATTTTCAAGCCTCCTTTCCATCATTTCCAAGCTTGCATCACACTCCAAGCATCATTATTTTCTTCCCTGTCCAAGAAAAAACACAGAAAAATAATTTTTCTATTTTGAAAAAAGAAGAAGGAGAAAAGGCACCATCAACTTTACCTAAAGCTTACCTAATATCCCTCAATCATTCATCTCCACCTCTGGCATCATTCTCAAGCTCTGAGTACATGGAAATAGTTGAAGTTTCAAGGGGAGAAGCAACTATAGGAGCTCCTGTAGGAATTCCTGTAGCAACTGATCCCATAGAAGTCTAGCATATTTGAAGGTTGGAAAGGCACATGCAGCTAGCTCCAGCAAATGGAGAACCTGAAAAAGCACACAACAACACATCAACAAGCAGAGACATCATGCATGAAGGAAAATGAAGGCATGCAACCAAGAAAACCACAACAACTCACAGTCGATGGAAGCAAATACACTTGGATTACACGTAAGTAACTAATTCACTCCTCTATTTGAAATGAGATGATTTAAATTGAAAGAGGAAAAGGTGGTTAGTTAACTTGGCCACCTTCATTTAGTTGACTCCACTTAACCGAGATGTCACCCACACGTGCGTACAATCAACTCAAGGAAAAGATGCCAAGGACAAGAAGTGGGAGGAAGAGTTGATTATGATGCAATGATGAGAGATGATTACGAGGAGGGGCCATGATGACCAAGTAGGTGGGGACCAACAGTCCTAATTTGGGCAGCGTACACCTTGCCAACTCAGCACTCATAACTGAAAATATCCATAAAAGGTAATGTGCACTCTTCCTTGTGCATTGTCACCACCTTCTCTTCATTTTCTCCTCGTAACTCAGCCACACAACATTCTTCTTATGCCCCCATAGCCTCGTAACCAAAATACTCCATTGATTTCCTCCATATTCTGGCTCTTTCCATTTTTTATAGGAGCACCTACTAGAAATCTACAGGACCACCAACAGGAAATCTGAAGGAGGGACAACGGGCTTCTACAAGAGGGGCAGTTAGTCATTTTGAAGGGAGGAAGTGTGATTTTTGGCATGATTTTCAGTCTGAAGAGGTAGGTTTCATGAATTCCCTCTGATTATATATTAAAATGTGAAAGAGTGGTCTCAAATTGAAGATAAAATGAGTCTTTAAGATGGTAGAAAAATACATCAAAAAAAAATTATGTTTGTTTAGAAAAAACACAGTCTCCTTTGTTTCTCTATTTTTCTCAAAATTATTTGTCTCCACCTCCATATTTGGCCTTTAAAAAGAAGTACAAGTAGTATGACAGGAGGGTTTATGAGAAAAGATCCCACTAACTCCACTAGGCTCCATGCACATCCTTAAGTGGTGGACATATTTACAAGGGAAAACTGGATGAATTTCTTTGAGAAGTTTAGAGGGTTTGATGATGAAATTGCCCAAGAATTTGCTCTCTCTCTGGTCCCTCACACAAGAACTCATGCTACTGTAACCATCAGAGGCCTCTCCATTGAAATAACTCCTAAATTCATCAGTAGTGTCACTACCCTTCCCCTTGGGCTGCCTTGGAGTAAAGATGAGAAACCAATTGGCCAGGCTGCCAAGAAGAAATTTTTTCAAGATAATGAAACCCCTGTTGAAGACAAAAATTGAATTAGGAGGGCTAGTATACCATACCCCTGGGATGAGGTTAGCTACCAAGTGATCAAATACATTTCTTGTGAGGGAGGCACAACATTGTCTATGTATATCATTTCAAAATCCTCCATGACTTGGGATATGGAATGGATACCCTAGCACCTCAAAAGCTCAGTATCCCTTACTTTCTCCTTCGGTCACTCATTGACTCTAGCATCAAGGTACAAGCAGGAAATTCAAAACAGTTAGCACACCATGGCTTAATCAAAATCCTAGTAGAGGAAGCACTCCATACCTTTACACTCCCTATAGCATGGGAAGTTTTTCGAAATATGACCGCTGAGGATGACATAAAGGCATTAACCTATGATGTTAGTCCTACTGTCAGTGAGGAGGAAGAATAGCAAGGAGAAGAAGATGAAGCCAGGGGTGACATAACAAAGCAAGAAAGGAAGGAGGAAAGAAAAGAAATAGAGGAGGGAAAAGTTGAAGAGATAGAAGAGGGAGAAAATGAGGTAGAGAGGGCAGAGCAAAGAGAAGAGTCCCATGAAACTTGGGAAAGATAAGCAATAGCTTCTCTCATTTCCCTCAATACACTAGTCAAGCCAAAGTAGAAGAGGAAAAGAAAAACCTCCATGTATTTCAGGTCAAGGAAGAGTATAAGAATTAAAATAGGCAAACCTCAGCCCTCCTAAAAGACTCCCATTACCATTGAAGATTCACCATCTACCAAGGTGAAAGAATCTCCTTCCAAGACACCCATAACCTATTAAAGGGGGACTCCAAGATCTTCTACATGGAAGGGAAAGTCAATTCTACAGGACCCCAAACTAGACCTCTAGGAGGCTGAAACAGTCCTACAGGAGACACTGTCCAAACTACAGGAGACCCAAAAGCTTGAGGAAAGGATAGGAGGATAGCCAGAGGTGAAAGAGAAAGCACAAGAGCTAATAGAACCTGACCCCTAGCCTAGTCTTGCCTCCTATTACAATCTACTTGAGGGAGGCAAGATAATCCCATAGAAATTGCAATTCCACTATTTTTCAAATTGGAGAAAGAGAGAGTTAGAACACATAGGTGGATGCAGATAGCCAAGTCCAAAGGAGTTGAGGATATTGGCCACATGGAAAACAAACTCAAGGAAATGGGCAGGGAATTGAGTGCTCTCAGAGATAGAGAAGCCATTACAAGAAGCCACCTTGAGAATGAAAATGAATTACTCAGGAGGCAGCTGCAGGAGAAAGAGAATCATTTGGCATACATGGCCAACTTATCCATGGAGCCATTACAATGCATAACACCAGCAAAATCTTATGGCCTCTATTTGAAGTATTGATGGCTTCAATTCCAAATAAAAACTTTGGAACAAAGAGGCATAATGCCTTTCCAAGACTACAGGTAGTTCATGGATTTGTGTGACCAAAGCACCTCAGAGGATAAAGAAAAGATGGTAGAGTTCTACCTACATAACATGGCCTTCATAGGCATGAATGTGTGGGACCCCAATGCCAAGCTAGGGGATTTGCAATTAATGGCCATGGGCTCATGGATGAACCATGAAGAATTGAGGGTAGCAGAAATGAAAATATTGTTAATAAAAGAGCAGGATGAACCATTGATGGTAAGACCTGAGTCATTAGATCCTATTGCACTCATCAGAACACACAACTTGCTTACCAATGACCCTCATATTTCCCCTAAATATCTAGCCAATCAAGAACAAGCCATTGCACACTTAGAAGATATGTTCAGGTTACTTGGGGAGGACTGTGTGCATGCATGCATGAGAATATAGAACACCCTACCCCACAGCTTGCAAATCAGGGAATACCATTCCCCCATGAGCTTGAAGGAGGCATTGAAAAGAGTGCCAATGTACAAGTGCTCCATGAAAAGGCTGAAGCTCAATTGGATTTGCCTCAAACCGAGTCCTCCACTCATATTAGGCATGCTGGAAGGCAAAAGCTAAGAAGAAGAGGAGGAGAAGTGGAAGGACATAGGCAGAAAGGCAGGATTTTATGGCAAACATGAGTAGACCACATCAGAAGCCTGGAATGCTAGGGAGGCCACCAGGGCCATAAAAAATGAAGAGATTGACTAGGTTGCTCAGAGGATGAGCAACACCTTCAATAGGGGGTGATGATGAACCTCATAAATGGGTAATTATATGGGTTCATTTTACCTCATAACCTAGTCAAATCAACCATTCTCTTAGATTATTGTAGGATTTTTTTATTATATTTATGCTTATAGGGTGGGTTGAGTTAGTTATTATGCCATGTGTTCTAACATGTATTTAATGCATATTATTGATGGATTTCGAGGTCAAAGTCAAGGATTCAATTGTCAAACTACATTAATAACTCAAAATAGACAGAGGAGAGGAATTATAGGAAGGAATCCCCCTCATTTATTGCTCCTCACTTCGAATTACCCTTCATTCAGCTTGGAGTACAAGCAGCCGAATCATGCACTAAGAAGGCAGCCAATCAAGTGGAAGATGATTGATAGTTATCTCGAGTTTTGGGAGCCAAGCTTCCCTGATTTTAAGGAATCTATTGGTAGATTTAGATGTATAAGTAGAGAGGCTTAGGGCCTCACTAGGGTCAGATTTTTTGCTTGTGTAAACTCTGCTCAAATTTCGAGCTTACTCTTTTGTGACAATTTTATGTAATTTTGCTATTTTTTGATAATGAAGATGGATTCCTTTTTGAGATAGCACTGAGTTACCTTAGAGTGCTAAAGCTCTTGGGTTAGGGCCCCATCCAAGAAGCCAAGCTCCTGTTTACTTGTATTTGTATTCTTTACTTCAGTTTGTAGATTAATTTGTTCTTAAGTGTATTTCCTTTATGGTAAAGAATAGGTTGCTTTTGATGATTTAGTAGTTTGCTTCCATTTGTGCTTTCTATAGTAGGTTAAGCAATGATCAGAGAAGATTCAAAAGGCTAGCAATAGTGCCTTGGGCTCTCTTCCTCCCTTTGGGACCATGATTTGAGGCAAAGACTCTCTTGCTACCCCCAAAACACAGATTTTCCTCATTCATAGGACTTTTAGTGTTTACAGCTCTCTAGTAGATTGATAGTCCAGTTTTGATTTGCTTTAGATCTTATTTATCATGTTCACTTCCTGATTTGAAATAGTAATTTTTCATGCTTTCCTTTCTTATAGCTTTTCCCAGCATTTCCTTCTATACATCATAGTTTAGGCCATCTTAATGCAAAACTCTGTTTTTCCTAAGATGCACTCATTTCATTTGTTGCTTGATTTTCTTGGTTGATTGTTAGTTTCTATGCAGCAGATCTCTTCTAGTTGTAGGTTAGCTTACCAGCAATCACACCCTCCATTTGATACATGCCCCATAGGTCTCCCAAACCTCACCTCAATTATACCTTAGTTTCCTGCATTTTCATAGAACTTCTTCCTCTCTCCTTGAGCAAATCCGATCATGTTTCTCTTTCCTGGTGATTCATGGTAGACCTTAGGCATCCTAACACCTCATGCTAACCTTCATCCACCTTTTCCACCCACACTTACACCCTCAAAGTAGTATAAATTTCTCTCGGTCGCCTCCTGTAGGCCTCTTGTAGTTTCCTTATTTTCCTCCTATAGTTTTCCTGTGTCCTCCTGTAGTTTTTCTTGTAGGCTTTATTTTGAAGTATGAGTGTCAGAAAATCCTCTAGAAGGCCACCTAAGACCTCCTAGGACCCATCCAAACCATTCTAAATCCTCCCAAGCTCCAAAACTACCCTCTAACGCCACCTGTTCGCTACCACATTCACACACAATAAATTAGATGCATGTTAAATTCACATAAAAACACATAAAAAACCAAAAATATGTTTTTTGCTTATTTACTTCTATAAATAGCATGATTAGATGGTGTTTAATTGAGTAGGTAATGGCATTTCTTTCATGGTTTTCATAGTGTTTTTGGCAAAAGTAGAATTAGCTTGTTAATTAGGGTTTACTAGGTTTTGCTTTACATTCCAGTTTTTCTCCTTTCTACAATTAGAATAGCTTATGTAGAGTAATCTTTATTTCCTTTCATCACACATAGAGCTTCTTCTGAAATCTATAGAAGTTGGCTTGATCTCCTAGTGATCTCGCTCCAACTGACCAAGTGACAACCTACAATGAGAACTAGTACTTGTGCATACAACACCGATGCTTCCAAGTTTGTTACGAACTACCAGGTTGATAAAAGTAAAGTTGGCAGCCCAGGAGTTTTAGCATCCTTGATGCAATAATGGTGCTCACTAGAATGATTTGTGCCTAGCTAACTGAAGTCCTACTCATGTCAAGCTGATAGAATTTGGTCCAGAAAGAACATTGGAAATCAACCCCTTTTTCTCTGCACATTACGAAAAGGAGTTATGTGACATGATAAGAGAGCATCTGGATGCCTTTTCCTTCCGTTATAAGGAGATGAAGGGAGTGCACCCTTCAATGTGTACTCACCACATTTACATCAAGTAACACTATAAGCCAGTGCACCAACCTCAGAGGAGAATGAACCTAGCCCTCAAAGATATTGTTAAAGAAGAATTGTAGAAGTTGTTGGATGTAGGGTTCATTTACCCAATCTCAGATAGTGAGTCAATGTCTCCTTTGGTTATGGTACCAAAGAAAAATGTAGAATGGAGGAATTGTGTGGACTACTGATGGCAAGATTACCCTCGCTTATACCCACAGTATGCATTAAAATGCATAAACACATTTATCCCAGGTATTTAACTCACTAAGGAGTCAAATCTTCTTCCATTAATGGTTAAGGCCCTCTTTTACAGTTCTTTATATTGGAACTCAATCACCCCTCTTAAATATTCTTCATTGGGACTATTTACCTCCTCATAATCTTCATTATCCCTTTAAGCCACATATATATAACCTTTCCCTTTAATACATTGGTTACATATCTTTTATCGCATGAGATACTCTATCGACAAGCTTTTCCTTTACAAACCATTTACAAAGGAAAAACATATGCAAACACACCTTTTTCTGCCTTTGTACGGCTTCTTCTCATTTCTTGAGGCTACCTCTATCGTAATCGGGCATCACTCCCTTTGCGGGTCATACATACATGCCTCATCACCCCTCTGATTCCAATATATGACTATTGGAATCGTTAATATATGTTTTAGCCTTAAAAGGCTTGACAACACATCTATCGCAAATACATGGAAATACGTTGAAATCCTGCTCCGAATACATATAATGGATTTCAAATTCTATGCACTCGCATATATAATTATCGTCAGGCCTGCCTCCTTCAAGCCTTTCCACTATAACTTATGATCTCTGCCTTCTCTGATATGCGATAAGCAATCACTTCTGGACCGTCAATATGGACTCTTGATCTAATGGTCCAGGATCCATTGCATTATCACAATTGCTCTTCTCGATGGCCGGATGCCTACCACTTCAAAGCACTGACCCGATCAATCTTCCACACCCAGTAAGGGTATAAGACACTCTTTATAAAATTTCAAATTCGGATTCCAAATCCGACTGTGTTTTGCTCTCGTTTTTAGTGTAAGCTGAGGTTTTCACTTGGGAACTTAAACTATATAATAAACTCTGCTAATGCGATATTTCACCTTGGTCCTCAGTGACATCATCTGGACTGTTGATCTTCTAGAACAAATGGTTGTTGTGCGTGTTATGCCCCTATACCAATAGGTGCCATATATTATGATTGACTTGGTTTAACTTTGAAATATATTCATACCTTTACTTGTTGCAAAGGTTTTCCACATTTGTAAAAAAAATCAAGAAATTAAAAAATGTAAAGAGGGTATACCCAAGAAAAAGAATAAAAGGGTGAAAATAATAAAAAAGAGGTCAAAAAAATGAAAGAAAATGAACCCCAACAAAAATAGAAGACCAGGAAAGTGGGCAAGTCTAAGTTCCACAAATTTTTTACTTTTGTATAATAAAAATTTTGTGCAGCTTGTCACCTATGCCATAATTCATGAATAGTCAAATAGTTTAAGCTTGACTAGTTCATATTTTCACTTTCATGTTGTAGAAATAGAGAATAAATATCTGACCAAACAATTTAATCTTAGCGGATAAGTAGATAGGTAGAGTGAAAAAGGATCTCAACAATATAATCTGAGCCCTTGGATGTAATAAGGTTAGATTTAGATATGTATCTATATGTAAAAGAAAATAAAGTTTGATAATGTTTTTCCAATCTAATTGCACCCTAATAAAGAAGTGCAAATTCTAGGGTAAAGTAGGTAGGGTAAGTAGATGATGGTTGCAGAATAAATGTGTGGTGAATGTTAAGTTTAAATGCTTAGATCTTTTAACTTTCATCACTAGGCAAAGGCATGTATCACATGAAAGGAACATCAACATTCAAAGTCACAATAATTAACCTCCCCATTCATTTCCCCTAAAAATCTTCACTAATTCGCTAAGTACTAAAGGTAATTACCAAAGTTAGAGGGGCTTAGAGAGTTTCTCTGACTTTTGGAGGGACTAGGCCCTCAGCCCAATAATTTGAAATGCCTAAAGTACTTAAGTCCCTTCGTCAACATTTCCCCCCCATAAGACCACTCATTCCTTTGATAAAACTTTTCCTAAGTAAAATCCTATTTTACTTAGGGAAATTGAAAGAAATCTGCATAAAAACCCTTTTGTACACTTTAGCCTAAGTAATATGTTATACGATGAAACACTTTTGGAAAACATTGGACTTAATGCTTTACCATTCACTTTTGTCATATTAACCACTAATGTTTATTATATAACTCCCCTATAAAACAACATTACCCACGCCCGTATTATATTATTATACAGAACCCCAAATCATTATATATCCTACCACTCGATTAAATATAACCATAAAACAAATAAATAAATGGGATTAATTAACTAATCCATATTTAATTAAGAGCCCAACCCTGCCACCATTTAATGAGGATTAATTATGTCATTGTTACTAATTAATAACTACATAACCAATCGAATCACCCCTGATATAATTAATCTTTTAAAATTATATCGGGCTTGCCCTCTGTATCTGTCAGTCACTTCATCTCCCCGACGACCGTTTGATCGGATCCCATAGATCCGACGATCATTGCGCATATCACACAGACCTCTGTGGTCGACTTTTAGTGTGCGATGGTGAGCGATTTCATGAATAGTACATATGCTACATGTGAAGCAGCATATGGAATCACACAGTCTCGCCCAAATACCACTTATCCTCCACTAGTAGTGTGATGAGCCCACTTATTCCTGCTAAAGACAAAACATCAAATCGCCTCCCCGCTGACGTCACTTGTCCATATCACGAACCCGCCAAAAGCTTTGACTTTGCATAAAAACTAAGTTAAAACAGTTATTTGTCCTTATTCTGAAAACTCATGCATGCAACCTGAACGTTGAAGTCGACTAGCTCATACTCCAACCATCATCCACCCTGAAACTTTCAGTTCGATGATGTTCCAGTCCACCATTTGACCTAGTGAACCTGCACTCCATTGCTCGTCATTTAAAAACATGTATTTACTAGTTTCCTTCCAGAAACCTTGTAAATACTTGATTTCCTCTGTGATTACTTTAAAAAACACAGAATTCATTATAATTTAGTTGCAAAATTTAGAATTGAAGACACCCAAGACCCTTTGTTTTCACTAACCTTAATTGAAAACCCCATTTTCCTATTTGAATCCACAAGAACTAGAAATGGAAACCCCCATGGCCCTCAATATACCTCCTATCACTACTCCTCATCGAGATTTGGATTATCTGCCCTTAGCAGATAACGATTTTCAAATAAAAGACCTTGAAACTAAGGAAAGCTCCTTGAAAGTATTTTTTCAATGCCGAGACAATTACATGAATGGATCTGATACCATAGGACTTTGGGAATCAAATCTCCCAAGGTACATGCTCCCCTCTGTGCGCATTTTCCCTGATATTATCCATCAATGTCAGGCCAATTATAATCCCACCCTCAGAGCAATAATGTCCCCCAATCAAATTGTTCTCTTCACAATTACTGCAGATTCAATCAATGAAATGCTACAATTCCAGCCCGGTCAAGACCTCACCCCCATTTCCCTTGGGGAATTACTATAGAAAGCATATAAAATTTCCCAGTCTGTACTCATTCATCTTTGCCAGATTTTTATGGATAAAAAACATCAACCCAAAGATCCTCCTCCCTATGTGGCATCTTTCTTCACATGGATAGGAAAAAATATAATCAATATGATAGCTACAGTCATGGGTTTCAATACTAGTGAATATGTGGATGAATTGACTCTAGTTTTAATGTCCATTTTTACCCCTGGTTAGTCTCCTGCTGTCAAATATAACTATGTTGCTTTCATCACTGAGAAATTCCACGACTAGTTCATGAGGCTAGAAAATGAAAAGGTATTCAAGTATTCTACAGTCATATATCACCTTTTCCTTTACTATAAGTCTGAGAAGTTCCCATTCTCTGTAAATAAACTTAATACAAAGGGTAATCCCAGATCAGTCATTTTTTGGACATCCATCTTCCATTATTCACATACTCGTCCCTATTCATACAATGAATTCATTGACCAATTTATCCACCCTGTGACCACCATGCTGATAGGAAATCCTCCTCCTAGGATTAGTGATGAAATCAAAAGAATCCTTCCACTGTCAAAGTAGTACAAGATAGGTGACTGGTACTTATACCAAAATCACACAGAGATCTGAATTTATGGTTGTGAACTCCCTCCATTCAAATTGCCTAAGTATGTTCCTATGAGATTTTTTCCCCTAGAATATTATATGCAAATGTTAAACTTTGATCCGATTCATTTCACCAAGGAAAAGAAGAAAGCACAATTGAGGATTAAGGACCACTTAGGCCCATTTGTCTACAAAAGTAGAGAGGCAAGGAAAAGAGTAGAAGAAATTATAGAAAAAATGAGACTAAAGAAAATCTTTTCTTGGGGATATGGTCCACAAGGTTTCATTTGTGATAGGAGAATGAAACATAAGCTGTCACCATATATCCATCACAGAATGCCTGAGACAGAATAGTACGAAAATATGGATGAATGGAGAGAAGGAACTCTAGTTGAAATGGATAGTGATCAAGTTGAGGTAGAGAATGTGATGAAATACTTAGAAAGAGACTTGACCTAGACTTTGTGAATAGGTACCAGTTGAAACTACTCAAAAGCCAACACCAGAGCCTGGTGCCTCTACGACAGAGACTTCTCAAAGGCACACGTAGGAAACTAGTGCACCCCTAGTAGAACTAGCACAAGAACAAAGCTAGAGAAAAGGTACTCCAGCATCAGAACAACTAGAGATGTCAGAGCAGCCTGAAATCTCTGAAGAACAAGCTCCACCACAGCCTCATCCAGCTTAGGTTAATATGGGAAATCCCCCAGTTGTGAAAACTCCTCTGAATGAGGAAAAGAACTTGAAAAGAGACAGGGAAGTAGCTACCCCTGCCAGTGGTCCTTCAGACTAGCCTGGTGCTAAGAGGAAATCCATATTCAGAGGAAGAATTCTTTTAGGAAACAATAGGGAGTTTTAGGAAAGAAGGTGGAGATAGTCTACATACACCCCCCATAGGTGGGACACCTTCCACTTCACAAATACAAGAGCTTGAAAGACAACAAAGTGCTAAAGTTTCATCTTTCAGATCTTCATTTGAGAAGATCATAGACATAAAAGGAAAATTCAAGGAAATAAAGGCCAATAATGAGCAGCTGAAGGCCCAAGCCTATACTCAATACTTGAAAATGGCCCCTACAAATCAAACCAGATTGATGTCAGCTTATGACATCAAAGAAGGAAAAATTCAGATGAGTTTTCTAAAGCCCATAGTACAATAGCCCAAGTAATTTGCAGACTACCTCAAGACTGATTTTGAGGTCTTAGCTAAAGATATCCACCCCATAGATCAGATAGAACTGCATAAGCAAATAGGGGAGATGGTTTATTCTACATTGACAAGCAAGGCAATGATGGCACATAGGTTTCAAAATTCACTGAACAACACTACTACCCAATTACAACTAGAAAAGGCCTCCTCATAGGCAAAGGACAACAGAATCAAATCATTGGAGGAATTGATTATTGAGTTGGGCCATAACCCAAAGGATATCAAGGTTGTAGAGAGTCTAGTAAAGAAAAAGAATGAAGATATAGCTGCATTGAGAAAGCAGTTGAAATTTCCACCACTCATTCATTCACAGACTGCTGAAGTGATTGAGAAGACAAGTGAAGAAGAGCTTATGGAGTTGGTCCTTAAGCTAAATGAGAAACTAAAAGATACAGAGCAATAATTAGAGAAAACACTACATAGTAGGCAGAGTGAGTCAACCAACAGTCCCTTTTACATTGGCAACAGCTTTAGCACCAAAGGTCCCTTTGGTAACAACTGCAACTATAGAAGTAATAAGTACAAGTACATCACAGGCAGGAACCTCAAATGAGAGCACATAAGAGTTGATAAAGTCCATGGAGGAAATGAAGTTCCAAGTCACTAAACTCCAAAAAGTTAAAGAGAAATTCATTACTTTAGAGCAAAAATATGATGTATCAAAATTCAATTTTTCCGAAGAGATGAGAAAAAACAAAGGCTTGACTCAACAGATCAAAACACTAGAAAAAGATCTTACATTTGAAAAGCCTTTGACTGATATCAAAAAGATATTATGGACCAATATCATCAATTCAATCAATGATATTTGGTCATCAATTCAAATAATTTTTGAACAAATTGACTTAGTGAAAGTTGCTCTTTAAGAGATTGAAAAAACCAAGGAAGAACTAGGAAGGAAGCCTGAAGAAGCTATTAGATTAATAAACTTTCTAAATAGTAGAAATAGGCATCAGTTGGAATAGTTAATCATTAAGGATAGGACTGCTACCATCCTTGAAATAAATAATGTATTGACCAAAAGGAGTCTAATTCAAGGCCTGGAATGCAAATGCCAAAATATGAAGGAAGACATACATGAATTTATGGGGACATACTTCCAAGTCCTTTAGTCATCAATGACAAGCTAATGTTTTAGGATGATTATGTCAAAAAAATATATCAACAAGTTAACATCAAGCCAGTTCATCTGCAACCAAGGAATTTCCTAGAGGGAGAGTTCTGTATGATATTTTGGAGAACCTTTTTTACATTGAGAATGAAGTGAAGCACTTATTTCCAGTGCAACCAAATTTTGTAAAATATACAAAAGCAAATGGAATCTACAAAAAACTAAAAAGAACAAGAATACCAAGAGATGATTGGTGGGCCAGCATGACATACATCTTATGATTTACCATGGTAAAAAGTGAAGTAAATTGAAGTATTTACCATAGTCAAATTTGGTAAAAAAGGATGAATGATGGTAAAACAGGTAAAAGAGTATCAGTGAAAAAGCTAAAATCAATCATCCAACATAGAATTACGAGCAAGACAACAAGATGCATATTCATAGGATCTTCCTCGAGCTCCTTCAACAAAAACAGGGACAACAAACAAGCAGTTCACATTCAGTTTCTACTTTCAAGACCATCTGTCACTATATTCATGTAAAATATATTTAGTTTACCTAGAATGTATCTCTCTCAGTTAGGAGATATTTTGATGTAAATTTTGTATAAGTACTTCCTTATTCAAAGTACTGGGAGTGGATTCTTAGACATTTCTATAGACAAATTAATTTTGGAATTGAAGTGTTGTTGAATAAATTTTGTATGGCTGGCTAGAACAAAGTAATAAAGCAAATGACTTTTACAGGATACCTGTGTCAAATGAGAAACAAAGAAGTACTCTATATCCTATGTTTTTACAGTTTTCTGGTTTAAATATTCATATGTGTTTCATATTTAAATGATAAACACAAAATTATATTTTAGAAAGACCTTTACTGCATTCTGTCTTTAAAATCGTTTATTTTCTTAATGTTTTCTTCCAAGCTATTATAAGTAGGGAATTCTTAATTGCTCCCTGCTTTCATAGTTTATCACAGTGACCATTTAACAAGAAATACATAATTTCTTTTTGTTAATGAGCACCCACTTTCCCTTATCTTGAACTTTGTTGAAGGATTCTTAATTTCCCTTCCTCCCTTTTCAAGAACATTTCACCCTTTTAAGCTATCATTTGTCTTTTGTTTAGCTATCTTTCCCTATGAAACTCTCCTTTGCTAAATCAACTTGATCTAGTTAAGCCATCTTCAGTTGACTTCATAGCCCAATGGCCTGAAATACCTTGTTCTACCCATTTGCTCCTGAATTCCACCACCAAACAAAATCAAAACCCCCCAAGATTTCGTAGCTAGCCTAAAATCCCATAAACAAAGCTAAATAAAAGAGAGAGCCCTCTCTGAGTGCAGATTGGCTAGATTATGTACTTGAAATATTGGTTTGTGGTTACCTTGGACCCCTTTCCTTCTTCTAACAACTTCAAGGAAAACATGAGTGATAACATAGTGGCGACTCCACTAGGGATGGACAATTCCTTAGTCAAAACAAATCTTTAAGAAAATTTAAACCTTAAATCTAAAAGCATCATAAAGAAATCATAGAAGTTGTTTTGATATCCATTAAGAAAACCAAAAACAAAACCCAAAAGTCTGGCTTCAAAAAGGACTCATTACACTAGAGCTAATCCTGATCCCAATCCACCACAAGTGTTTGAGAACCCCAATTTGATCCCCAAAATTCTTAGAAGACAAGAAAGTTTTGTTAGTCCTCGACCCACATTCAGATCCTCATCCTGTCCTATTAGGTGGATTTACCTCGAAGACCTACCCTTTGATGAATACTTTGGAAACTCTTTGTTTAGGACTTCATCCGATTTTGAATTGGCAAAACTAGTCCAAGACCCAAAGTTCATCCGAGAATTAGAAATCGAAGCAACCAATTTGTCAATTGATAGATATTTTCAAAACTCACCACAATATAATATTACCAGTGAAGGAACTTCTAATCCCTCTATAATCACTTCTGTTTCTAAAAGCTCATCATCATTCCCTCATATCTCTCAACCTCAAACCACTCCACATCATACCATCACTTCTAGCTCTCCATCCACAATTCAAACATCCACTATTATTCCAACCCCAGCTTTTGTTTCACCATTATCAACAACAATGGCCAACAGATATGTCGCCCTGGTACTACCATAAAACTTAGGTTCCATGCCCCAAGGCTACCAAAGTAAGATCACTACTTTTGATGGCACTGGAATCTATACAACCCAACAACACACCAAGAAGATGATTGATTATTTTGAAATTTATGAAATAGATATTGCTGATGTGAAAATGAGAATATTCGTTCAAAGTTTATCTGGGGAAGTTAGAACCTAGTTCAGAGCCTTAACAGCTAAAAGTATAGACAACCTAAGAACTCTCTATCAAGAATTTCTGAACTGATGGGAGAAAAGGAAAGACCCCCTTCAGATTCTATCTAAATATGAAAACCTAAGAAGATGACCACAAGAAACTGTGCAGGACTATTGCACTAGATTCAATAGTGTTTATAATGCCATCCCACTAGATCTTAGACCCCCACATAGTTTAGCCTTAATCGAATTCCTAGATGGATTTGATTCTGGTATGGATTTCCAGCTGAGAGAATGAAACCCCCGTACTTTGGAAGATATGAAAAGCATAGAAATCAGTGTTGAAGCCAACCTGCTATCTAAAAGAGCCAAGGCTAGGAGTGAAAGGAGGATACAATTAAAGGAAGAAATCTCACCCTTTGAACAAAAGCTAGATGCCATAATTAAAGGAATGGATAGACTAGGAGACAAAGTGGAGACAATTGAAAGGAAATCTCCTTGGGATAGCCAGCAAACCAATACAGGGAGAAATCCTAATTTCAGGAAAAACCAAAATTTGAACACTGGAAATAATTGTCCTGACCACAACATTATACCCCCTTTCCAGGAGAACTATGCTAAATCTTCCCACTCTGAAGACCCAGAAGAATATACTCAAATTAATTTGATGGGGCTTGATGATGAAGGAGAAGTTTTCTTATCCCAAGATGATCAAGAGGGCCACATACTTCAACAGTTCCAAACCCAACCAGGGGAATCGTTCGACTTTAGAGAAGGATATGACTCATCCATCTTTGAGGTGCACAAGCAATACAATTTAAGAAGTAGGAGAATTGATGTCCCTGAAATGAACAACCAAACGGTTCCAAATCAACCCAAAAAGGTAAGACAGTAATCAAACCTGTACAAATTCTTTCTAGATCAAACACTAATCCTTCTAACCCCATAATTGAAGATGTCTCTGATAATAAACCTAACAATAAACAACCCTCCACTTCCCTTCCTTCCAAGGGAACTGTGGAAGAACCTCCAGAGGTTGATCTAGGAAAAACAACAAATCATGATTCTACTCCTGAAAAGGAGAAAAACATAGCAAACATTGAAACAGAGAGAATATTGTTGTTCGAAATCCAAAGGCCCAAATAGAAAAACCCTTTAATCTGGAAACAAAAGTAGGTAAGCTAAAAATTTCTATCCCATTATCTGAATTAGCTAAACATGATTCTTACCGAACCCAAATCAATAGATCACTGAAAATTACTAGAACTGATGACTCAGTTAATCTTTTTGATGACAAGCCCGAATTAATATTTGGCCCAGAAGTGAATGGAAAACCATTGGAAGGAGGAATTCCTCCCTTCTATGTGAGCTTAAACATACATGATAAAAATCTTCACAATGCCATGTTTGACTTTGGGGCATCTCATAATCTCATGCCCAAGTCTGTAATGGAAAACCTAGACCTAGACATTCCTAGACCATACAAGGATTTGTTTTCTTTTGATTCTAGTTAGGTGAGATGTTTGGGACTGATAAAAGACTTGTGCGTTTCATTGGTTCAATATCCTACAAAAATAATTTTAATGGACATAGTGGTAGCAGATATACCTCCCAAATATGGCATGTTATTGTCTAGATCCTATGGTGCTAAGCTTCAGGGATCTCTTCAATTGGATATGTCATATGCCACTATATCGGTATTTGTACAACCAAAGAAACTATACAGAGAAACATTGATGAAATACGTAGTAAGTAGTCAGGAAAGACCCCAAAATTTCCCCATCTACTAAGTACACTATGATATGGATTCCTTCATTCTTTACAATGCAGAAACCAGTCCTTCCAATAGTTTAGAGGTTTTAGCAGCAGAACCAAAAGAAATTGAAAAAGAAAAATCAAGTGTTCATATTCAGGAAATATCAAATAACAAAGAAAAGTTAGATGAAAATGAAAACCCCATGGTTAAACAAGTTCCTACTACCCTAGACACAAATTATGAGTATGAAATCCTTTGGCATTAAGAATTTGATGGCTCAGTCAATAAACTAGGAGCAGGAGCAGGAGTTTGGGTGTACAATTTAGAAAATGATCATGATGAAGGCCAGGCCTACAAATTAAATTTTAGATGCACCAATAATATGGCAGAAAATGAGGCTCTCTTGTTGGGTCTTAAACTTGTTAAAATATTAGGAGCAATAAAGGTGTCTATCATAGGAGATTCAGAGTTAATAATTAAACAGATTAAAGGAACTTACTCAACTAGGGATCCTAGACTAGGCTATTATAGAATGACATTCATAGAAATTCTCAACCCTTTTTTGGAAACCCAGCTTGCAACCATCCCTAGAAAACACAACATGCAAGCCACAGCCTGGCCATGTTTGCCAGCACCTGCAAATTACCTTTCCAACCTAATCATCAATATACCATTGAGATTAGGCACAAACCAGCCATCCCTGATAATCTGAAGAACTGGCAAGTTTTTGATAGTGATAAGCAGATCAATAATTTTTTAACTTTAGATGAATATTTTTCTAACATTAACACAAATGTTGATACAGTTATTGGTTATAATCAAATAAATGAGGTAGAAATTAACATTTCATAAGAAAAATCAATAAATATTCTTCATCCCACAAAATTCACACAAAAAGAAATTCAAGACGTGAAACAAATGGACCTAGATGAAATAATTGAAGAAGAAACGAAGGTTATCAACCTAAAGGACAATCCCTTACCCAAAGGATTGACTCCTCTAGAAGATTTGTTGACTCCAATGACATTCCCAATAAACCTAAAATGGAGCCATTAAAAGTAGATATTGAAGAATACAACTTAGGAACACAGGATAATCCAAAAATGATAAAATTATCAAAATCCTTACCTTCTGATCAAAACCTAAAGTATGTTGAACTTATGAGCAAATTCCAGGATGTATTTTCCTGGAGTTATGAAGATTTGAAGTCATATGACACCTATATAATTTAGCACACTATATCTCTGAAAGAAAATCAAAATCCCTTTAAACAGAAAATCAACAGAATTAACGTTGTGCTATTACCATCAATTGAGAAAGAAATCAAATGCAAGTATAAAGCAGGGATTATTGCCCCTATTAGATTTTCAGAGTGGGTGTCTAACTTGGTACCTACTAGGAAGAAAACTAGGGAATAAGGATATGTGTTGATTTGAGAAATGTAAATAAGGACTCTCTTAAAGATAACTATCCTTTACCTAAAATGGATCATATTTTACAAAGTGTAGTGGGTTCTTCTAGAATTTCACTTTTAGATGGGTTTTCAGGATATAACCAAATCTTGGTTCATCTTGATGGCCAAGAGAAAACTTCTTTTATAACACCATGGGGTACTTTCATATACATCAAAATGTCATTTGGACTAAAAAATGCAGAAGAAACCTTCCAAAGAGAAATGGACATTGCCTTTGCCAAAGAAATTCATGATTTTCTTGTTATATATCTAGATGATCTAACTGTTTTTGATAAATCACATCAACAACACTTGGACCATCTCATGCAAGTCTTTTTAAAATGCTGAAAATATGGAATTTCTTTGAATCCATAGAAGTCCTTGTTCGGTTTGGAGGAGGGTAAAATTTTAGATCACATTATTTCCAAAGATGGCATTCGAATTAACCCTTTCAGGATTGAAGCTATTTTACAGATACCTCATCCAAGAAGTATTAAAGAACTTCAGGCTTTCCTAGGGAAGATAAATTTTTTAAGATGATTTATTTCTAACTTAGCTGAACTCATTAGATTACTAAATAACACACTAAAAAAGGATTCAAGTATCAAATGGACAGTAGAGGCCAAGCAATCATTTGAAGAAATCAAAATGGGCTTAACCAGAACACCAATCCTCATGAGTCCACAATTTGATAGAGACTTCATCATTTTTTACTTTTGCATCAGAACACACCAAAGCTTTAGTTTTATTACAAAAGGATGATCAGGGATGTGAAAAACCTATAGCCTTTTTTAGTAAAGCACTCAGAGATGCATCATTAAAGTACAAAATAATGGAGAAACAAGCTTTTGCACTGGTAAAAGCTATTAAAGATTTCAGAGTCTACATATTATACTCTCATGTAATACCTTATGTTCCTAATCAGTAGTCAAAGACATCTTAACTCAAGATGGAGTTGATGGTAAAAGAGGAAAATGGATAGCTACCATCTTAGAGTATGATATAGAGATAAAACCTAACAAGCTAATAAAAGGTCAAGGATTGGCCAAACTCATGGAAGAAATTAATTGTCAAGCCCCAGACATAAATGAATTGGATAATGAGTAGGAGATGGCGACTCCACAAATCAGCCAGGCCTTTTCAGATTCCCCTTGGTATGATGATATAATTTATGTTTTACAAAACCTAAAGGCTCCTCTAGGGTTATCCAGAACCAAGAATAGGTTTTTGAAAATGAAAGCTTCAAAGTTTTGCATCTTAGATAATACTCTTTTTTGGAAAAATCATGAAGGAATTTTTAAAAATTGTTTATTAAAAGATGAAGCTGACAAGGCTCGCCAAGAATTTCATGCAGGAGACTGTGGTGGACATCTCTATTGGAAGTCAACTGTAGACAAGATCCTAAGGGTTGGATTCTATTGGCCAACCTTGTTTGCAGATGTGAAAAGATTTGTAACTTCTTGCCATAAATGACAAATCTTTGAAGGCAAAAGAAAATTGTTACCTTTACCCTTAAAACCCATTTCCACCGAGAAACCTTTTCAACAATGGGGTCTTGACTTAATTGGAGAAATTCATCCACCCTCTTCTAGCCAACACCAAGGGATACTCACTACAATTGACTATTTTACTAAATGGATAGAGGCCATTCCCTTCTGACCAGCCAATGACACTGTGATCATAGGTTTCCTAGAGACCAATATTTTGTCCAGATTTGGTTGTCCCACTAAAATCATTACTGATAATGCTGCAGCCTTGAAGTCAAAGAAAATGATTAATTTCTATAACAAGTATCACATTACACTGGGCCATTCCACAACCTACTACCCTCAAGGGAATGGACTGGCAGAATCTTCCAACAAGAGTCTAATTAGTATCATCAAAAAACTGTTGGAAGAAAATAAGAAAACTTGGAACAAAAAGTTGATCAATGCTTTGTGGGTAGATAGGCTTACAACCAAAAACTCCATTGGAACCAGTCCCTATGAGTTAGTATATGGCATGGGGGTTGTTTTTCCTTCATCATTAGGGGTTCCTGTCATGAAAATGCTCCAAGAAACTCAAGTGGAACCTAATGATATTCAAAGAAGGATAAACCAGACCATCAATTTGTAGCAAACTACGGAGGAGGTGTACCAAAGATCCCAAGTGTTGCAGGAGAAACTTAAGAAGATATTTGACAGAAGAACCAAGGCAGAAGATTTCTACCTTGGAGATAAAGTGTTAATATGGGATTCAAGAAGAGAGGACAAGGGGAGACATGGGAAGTTTGAATTCCTATGGAAAGGACCATACATCATCTATGCTTTCATAGGAAACAATGCCCATTTTCTTAAAGAGTTAGATGGTACAAAAGTAGAAGAAGGACCAATCAATGGTCAGATGTTGAAGCATTACTTTGATCCTAGTTACTAATGTTACCACATTCTTTACAGTACATATTATATCTTTTGTAATGTCATAGTGTTGATTGGACAGTAAGATTTTGGGGTTGAAGCCTGAAGAGAAGGCCCTAAGCTTCAAAAGTATTACTGTCATACATATACATAAAGCAGCAGGTAAGAGGAAGATTCTAGGGCACAGTCACAGTCATTCACAGGCCACTAATCTATTGTTCTTGACTTTCCACCGGGAAAAGCCATCCCAAAGTGGAGTCACTATTATGCCCCTATACCAATAGGTTTCATATATCATGATTGACTTGGTTTAGCTTTGAAATATGTTCATGCCTTTACTTGTTGCAAAGGTTTTCCACATCTATAAAAAAAATTCAAGAAATTAAAAAATGTAAAGAGGTTATTGATCCAGATTTAAATAGGAATGCAAAAAATTATAGAGATAACCATATACACAAAGATGCAGAGGAAATAATACTTCATTTCGTTAATGGAAAATACAGAAATATGCTTACAACCAGAAATGGAAATAAACTAGCTAGGGCAATGGTAGCATATCTCTGAGAAGAGATGTGGTGGCTACATGCCTCTGAACTGTGTTACAATGAGGCTCCAAGGCTTATTTATTGTTGAGAAACAATGGAAAACCCTTCACATCCCGAAACCTAACCCTAGAAGATGAAACACCAAATTGTGGGCCCCGTTTGGGGTGAGTTGGAAAGCCAACTTCCCGTGGTCGTGAATTGGTCATATTATCTCCGTTTGACACGCATGATAGCCCATTGGAAAGATCTCTCCGAATATGACAGAAAAGATGATTTTTTGGCAGAAAAATCATTGGCATTAGATTTCCCAAAAAACGTTGTTTAGGGCCTCAAAACGGCTCCGGAAGTTTAGGACCTGAAAAACTACTAAAAATAGTAAACTGTGTTATAATTAAGGAAACTGAAAAACTAAAAGAGATAGTTGTGGGGGTCCAAATGGGATAGGTGGGTGGCCACCAACATCCACTTGGATCATTCCTCCCCTCTTAGGAAGTAAGGTTCCCCATTGCATTGAGTTCCTCCTTGAGATGAGGAAGCTTTTGCTGATCTAGGTCTCTGGTGAGTTGTTCTGCAATATCTGATGTGTCTAGAAATGGTGGAAAGCATGGTTGATGACTGTCCACCTTGAACACTTGGTGCAAGCGAAGGAATGGAGGAATGTTATGCTTCAAAGCATTGTTTCCCATAGCCTTGGTACTAGTGTAAGGACCATGTCAGAGTGGTCTGAGTTTCTGATGGGTTCTAGTAAGGCGTTCTCTTTACATATGTAACCAAACTTTGTCGCCCACTTGAAACTTGTGTGGTACCCCTGTGGGTGAGGAGAAGTTGTTCCTATGTTTTGTCATGACCATATCGCTTTGTTGTTGCTGTTGCATGGAGGAACCCTTTGTGGGGGTCATGGATGTAGCAACGATCTTCCCTTTACTTTGGGAGCGAACCAAATAGATGAATTTCCTAGTCTGGGAGATGAGCTTGCTTCCTTTCTTACCAATGATCGGTAGGTGGGGCTACCTCCGGTATCTTGTATAATGAATTATTCAAATAAATAATGACAGCACGAGGCCTTGACTCATACACAACATGTCGCCTCCACAAGTATGGTTGGCCTAATAATACATCACAAACATCTAGAGGTGTAACATCACACAATACCTCGTCTGTGAAAGGCTTGATGCTATAGGGAAGGTGGCATTGTTGGTGAACTTTGAGATCTCGTCCTTCATGAAGCCACCTGATACTGTACGACTGCAGGTGTGGTGTAGTCGGTAGGCCCAACTGCTTCATGACCTTTGCTGAAACAAGGTTCTTTTGGCTGCCACTATCGACAATGAACTGCAGCGGTGAACCCTTCACCCACATCTATGAGTGGAAAAGATACTCCCCCTCCTCTGGGTCTTCAAACTCATTCTTCTGGATCTTGGCAGTGTCAACAGTGGCGCTGGGATCCACATCATTGATCTGCTTCCCTTTTCCATTCCCCTTGTTGGGTTCTGGCTTAGGGTCAGAACATGCATCTGATTCGGAAGCCTTCAACTCGGTCACCAACGACTACTTGGTCCGACACTCACTTGTGTTGTGAGTGGGACTCTTGTGGAACTCACACCACTTTCCTGTATCCTTCTTTGGCTTCATGGTGTTTTTCTTTTCTTGTGGCTTCGACGGGTTGTCTTGGATCACCCCGCCTTGGTTTTTTCCTTTGGGCTTCGGATTTGCAAATCCAAAGTCTAGCCTCTTCTATTTGAACTTTTTCTCGATTTTGACACCGTACTGGTACGCTGTTCCGAGCGAGGAGATGTTCAAGAACTCCATCTCTTCCTAGATGTATCTGTGTAGGCAGCCATGATATTTGAGTACTAGATGAAACTTAGAATATTTGATACCCAACTGTGTGCGAAGGGTGTGAAAAATGTTTGTGAACTCAGGCACATCTTGGTCTCGTCCTTGCCGTAGCGTGGTCCATTTGATGTATTTTTCCTATAGCTTTTGACAGGGTAGTACTGCTCCTTGATGGCATCCCGGAATGAATTCCAAGTGGGTGTGGCTGAAAATAGTGAGCCTATACTTTCATCCTTCTACTCGCAGTAGGTTTCCCACCAGTCCTTGACGTGGGGGGCTACTTTGAGAAGAGCGAAAACAATCTTTTCCTGACTTGAAAATTCATGAACAAAAAAATACCCATCTAGTAGATTTAACCATTTATCTATGGCATCTACGTCTATCTGACCCTCAAATATGGGGATTTCAAAATTAACTTGTACCTTAAAGGGCATGGCATTTCCAGAGTAGCTGCTGGAAGCCGATGCATCGCTTCTGGGTAGCCGCTGAAGGATCTGGGCAAAGTTGTCCATCATCGCGTTCCATTGTCGCTCGAGGGCTTCTTCGAGCAAGATTTTGATAGGATCTCCTACGCCCTCATATTTCTTCTCATCCGCCATGGGAGGTCACCGGGATTTTCGAGGATGGTCTTGCAAATGTTCAACCAGTTCAAGCCCTAACTGCTTATATCCTGACCTCGTTGGGGACATGCAAAGAAAAACAGAGAAAAAGCAGACCGCTCTGATACCACTGATTTGGATTTAAACATGAATGCAACAAATTACAAAGATAACCATATACACAAAGATGTAGCGGAAATAATACTTCATTTCATTAATGGAAAATACTGAAATATGCTTACAACCA
>APFE031725592.1:90740-103837 GCA_000404065.3 Pinus taeda | reverse complement strand
GTGGTGGCTACATGCCTTTGAATTGTGTTACAATGAGGCTTGAAGGCCTATTTATTATTGAGAAACAATGGAAAACCCTTCACATCCCGAAACCTAACCCTAGAAGATGAAACGCCAAATTGTGGGCCCCGTTTGGGTTGAGTTGGATAGCCAACTTCTCGGGGTCACGAGTTGGTCATATTATCTCCGTTTGTCGCGCATGATAGCCCATTGGAAAGATCTCTCCGAGGACTATGACAGAAAAGACATTTTTTTGACATAAAAATCGTTAGCAAGAGATTTCCCAAAAAACATCGTTTAGGGCCTCAAAACGGCTCCGGAAGTTTAGGACCCAAAAAACTGCTAAAAATAGTAAACTGTGCTATAATTAAGGAAATTGGAAAATTTAAAGAGATAGTTGTGGGGCTCCAAATGGGATAGGTGGGTGGCCACCAACATCCACCTGGATCAGTTATACCCTAGAAAAAGAATAAAAGGGTGAAAAGAAGAAAAAAGAGGTCAAAAAAATGAAAGACTAGGAAAGTGGGCAAGTCTAAATGCCACAATTTTTTTACTTTTGTATAATAAAAATTGTGTGCAGCTTGTAACCTATGCCACAATTCATGAATAGTCAAATATTTTAAGCTTCACTAGTTCATATTTTCAATTTCACGTTGTAGAAATAAAGAATAAAGATCTGACCAAATAGTTTAATCTTGGCAGATAATTAGATAGGTAGAGTGAAAAAAGAGCTCAACAGTATAATCTGAGCCCTTGGACGTAATAAGGTTAGATTTAGATAGGTATCTATATTTAAAAGAAAAGAAAGTTTGATAAGGGTTTGCCAGTCTAAGTGCACCCTAATAAAGAAGTGAAAATGCTAGGGTAAAGTAGGTAGGGTAAGTAGATGATGGTTGGATAATAAATGGGTGGTGAATGTTAAGTTTAAATGCTTAAATCTTTTAACTTTCATGACTAGGAAAAGACATGTATCACATGAAAGGCACATCAACATTCAAAGTCACAATAATTAACCTCCCCATTCATTTCCCCTATAAATCTTCACTAATTCCCTAAGTACTAAAGGTAATTACCAAAATTAGAGGGGCTCAAAGCATTTCTCTGACTTCTGGAGGGACCAGATACTTGGCCCAATAATTGGAAATGCCTAAAGTACTTAAATCCCATCATCAACATTGACCCCCCATAAGACCACTCATTCCTTTAATAAAAATTTTCCTAAGTAAAATCCTATTTTACTTAGGGAAATTGAAACAAATCTGCATAAAAACCCTTTTGTACACTTTAGCCTAAGTAATATGTTATATGATGAAACACTTTTGGAAAACATTGGACTTAGTGCTTTACCATTCACTTTTTTCATATTAACCACTAATGTTTATTATATAATTCCCCTATAAAACAACATTACCCATGCCCGTATTATATTAGTATACAGAACCCCAAATCATTATATATCCTACCCCTTAGTTAAATATAACCATAAAACAAATAAATAAACATGATTAATTAACTAATCCGTAGTTAATTAAGAGCCCAACCCCACCACCATTTAATGAGGATTAATTATGCCATTTGGACTAATTAATAACTCAATAGCCAATCAAATGACCTCCGATATGATTAATCTCTTTAAATTATATCAAGCCCACCCTCCATTTCTACCAGTCACTTCAGCTCTCCAATGATCGTGATTGGATTCCACAGATCAGATGGTCATCATGCATATTGCACGGACCTCTGTGATCGACTTTAACCATGTGATTGTGAGCAGTTTCATGAATAGTGCATATGCTACCTGTCAAGCAGCGCATGGAATCACGTGGTCTCACCCAAATACCACTTACCCTCCACTAGCGGTGTGATGAAACCCGCTTATCACCTCCCACTAAAGACAAAACGTCAAATCGCCTCCCCGCCGACGCCACCTGTCCATATCATGAACCTACCAAAAGCTTTGACTTTGCATAGAAAGTAAGTTAAAACTGTTTTTCGTCCTTATTTTGAAACCTCATGCATGCAACCTGAACGTTGAAGTCGACCAGCTCGTACTCCAACCATCAGCCAACCTGAAACTTGCAGTTTGACGCTTCTCTAGTCCACCATTTGCACCCAGTGAACCTGCACTCCATTTCCCATCATTTAAAAAAAGGTATTTACCAGTTTCCTTCTAGAAACCCTGTAAATACTTGATTTCCTCTGTGATTACTTTGAAAAACCCAAAATTCATTATAATTCAGTTGCGGAATTTAGAATTGAAGACTCCCAAGGCCCTCTGTTTTCACCAACTCTACTTGGAAACCCCATTTTCCTATCTGAATCCACAAGAACCAGAAGCGGAAACCCCCGTGGCCCTCAATATACCTCCTATCGCTACTCCTCATCGAGATTTGGACTATTTTCCCTTAGCAGATAAAGATTTTCAAATAAAAGACCTTGAAACTGAGGAAAGCTCCTTGAGAGTTTTTTTCCAATGACGAGACAATTACATGAATGGCTCTGATACCATAGGACTTTGGGAATCAAATCTCCCAAGGTACATGCTCTCCTCTGTGCACATTTTCCCTGACATTATCCATCAATGTCAAGCCAATTATAATCCCACCCTCAGAGCAATAATGTCCCCCAATCAAATTGTTCTCTTCATAATTACTGCAAATTCAATCAATGAAATGCTACAGTTCTAGCCTGGTCAAGACCTCACCCCCATTTCCCTTGGGGAGTTACTAGAGAAGGCATCTAAAATGTCCTAGTCTAAACTCAGTTGCCTTTGCCATATTTTTATGGATAAAAAACATCAACCCAAAGATCCTCCTCCCTATGTGGCATCTTTCTTCACAGAGATAGGCAAAAATATAATCAATATGATAGTTGCAGTCATGGGTTTCAATACTAGTGAATATGTGGATGAATTGACTCTAGTTTTAATGTCCATTTTTACCCCTGGTCAGCCTCCTGCTGTCAAATATAACTATGCTATTTTCATTTCTGAGAAAATCCATGACCAGTACATGAGGCTAGAAAATGAAAAGGTATTCAAGTATTCTATAGTCATATATCACATTTTCCTTTACTATCAGTCTAGAAAGTTACCATTCTCTGTAAATAAACTTGATACAAAGGGTAATCCCAGATCAGTCATTTTTGGGACTTCCATCTTCCATTATTCGCATACTTGTCCCTATTCATACAATGAATTCATTGACCATTTTGTCCACCATGTGACCACCATGTTGACAGGATATCCTCCTCCTAGGATTAGTGATGAAATCAAAATAATCCTTCAACTGTCAAAGCAATACAGGATAGGTGACTGGTACTTATACCATAATCACACAGATATATGAATTTATGGTTGTGAGCTCCCTCTATTCAAATTTCATAAGTATGTTCCTATGAGATTGTTTTCCCTAGAATATTATAGGCAATTATTAAAATTTGATCAAATTCATTTCACCAAGGCAAAGAAGAAAGCACAATTGAGGATTAAAGACCACTTAGGCCCATTTGTCTGCAACAATAGAGAGGCAACAAAAAGAGAAGAAGAAATTATAGAAAATGAGACTAAAAAAAATCATTTCTTGGAGATATGATCCACAAGGTTTCATTTGTGATAGGAGAATGAAACATAAGCTGTCACCATATATCCATGACAGAATCCCTTAGATAGAACAGTACGCAAATATGGATGAATGGAGGGAAGGAACCCTAGTTGAAATGGACAGTGATCAAGTTGAGGTAGAGAATGTGATGAAAGACTTAGAAAAGAGATTTGACCTAGACTCTTGTGAACAGCTACCAGTTGAATCTACTCAAAAGCCAACACCAGAGCCTAGTGATTCTACAATAGAGACTTCTTAAAGGCACACATAGGAAACTAGTGCACCCCTAGCAAAACCACCATAAGAACAAGTACTCCAACATCAGAACAACTAGAGATGTCAGAGTAGCCTGAATTCTCTAAAGAACAAGCTCCACCACAGCCTCATCCAGCTCAGGTTAATATGGGAAATCCCTTGGTTGTGTAGACTCCTCTGAATGAGGAAAAGAACTTGAAAGAGACAGGGAAGTAGCTACCCCTACCACTGGTCCTTCAGACCAGCCTAGTGCTAAGAGGAACAGGCTAAATCCATATTCAGAGGAAGAATTCTTTGAGGAAACAACAGGGAGTTTGAGGAAAGAATGTGGAGACAGTCTACATATATTCCCAACAGGTGGGACACCTTCCACTTCACAAAGACAAGAGCTTGAAAAACAACAGAGTGTCGAAGTTTCATATTTCAGATCTTCATCTAAGAAGATAATAAATATAAAACGAAAATTCAAGGAAATAAAGGCCAAAAATGAGAAGCTAAAGGCCCAAGCCTATACTCAATACTTGAAAATGGCCCCTACGAATCAAACCAAATTGATGTCAGCTTATGACATCAAAGAAGGAAAAATGCAGATGAGTTCTCTAAAGCCCACAGTACAGTAGCCCAAGTCATTTGCAGACTACTTCAAGATTTATTTTGAGGTCTTAGCTAAAGATATCCACCCCATAGATTGGATAGAAATGCATCAGAAAATAGGGGAGATGGTTTATTCTACATTGACAAGCAAGGCAATGATGGCACATAGGTTGAAAAATTCACTCAACAACACTAGAAAAGGCCTCCTCACAAGCAAAGGAAAATAGAATGAAATCATTGGAGGAATTGATTATTGAGTTGGGCCATAACCTAAAGGATATCAAGGCTGCAAAGAGTCTAATAAAGAAAAAGAATGAAGATATAGCTGTACTGAGAAAGCAGTTGAAATTGCCACCACTCATTCACCCACAGACTATTGAAATGATTGAGAAGAAAAATGAAGAAGAGCTTATGGACTTGGTCCTTAAGCTAAATGAGAAAATAAAAGAGATAGAGCAAGAATTAGAGAAAACACTACAAAGCAAGTAGAGTGAGTCGACCACACAACCTCAAAATGTAGTGCTAGTGGTTTCTACAACAATCCCTTCTACATTGGCAACTTCTCTAGTAACAAATGTCCTTGGCAACAACTGCAACTATATAAGTAACAAGTACAAGTACATCACAGGCAGGAACCTCAAATCAGAGCACAAAAGAGTTGATCAAGTCCATGGAGGAAATGAAGCACAGAGTCACTGAACTGCAAAAAGTATAAGAGAAATTCATTACTTTAGAGAAAAAATATGATGTATCAAAATTCAATTTTACTGCAGAAATGAGAAAAAACAAAGGCTTGAATCAACAGATCAAAACACTGGAAAAAGATCTTACATTTGAAAAGCCTTTGACTGATATCAAAAAGATATTATGGACCAATATCATCAATTCAATCAATGATATTTGGTCATCAATTCAAATAATTTTTGAACAAATTGACTTAGTGAAAGTTGCTCTTCAAGAGATTGAAAAAAAAACAAGGAAGAACCAGGAAGGAAGCCTAAAGAAGCTATCAAATTAATAAACTTTCTAAACAATAGAAACAAACATCAGTTGGAATAGTTAAACATTGAGGATAGCACTACTACCATCCTCAAAATAAAGAAAGTATTGACCAAAAGGAGTCTAATGCAAGACCTGGAACGCAAATGTCAAAATATGTAGGAAGACATAGATGAATTTATAGAGAAATTTGGCATCTTACAAAGTAATGGACTTCCAAGTCCTTTAGTCATCAATGACAAGCTAATTTTTTAGGATGATTATGTCAGCAAATTATATCAGCAAGCTAACATTCAAGCTAGTCCATCTGAAGCCAAGGCATTGCCCACATGGAGAGTTCTCTATGATAGTTTGGAAAACCTTTTTTACATTGAGCATGAAGTGAAGTACTTATTTTGAGTGCAACCAAATTTTGTAAAATATACAGAAGCAGATGAAATCTACAGAAAAATGACAAGGAAAATAATACCAAGAGATGATTGGTGGGCCAACATGACAGACATCTTATGATTTACCATGGTAAAAAGTGAAGTAAATTGAAGTATTTACCATAGTCAAATTTGGTAAAAAAGGATGAATGATGGTAAAAAAGGTAAAAGACTATCAGTGAAAAAGCTAAAATCAATCATCCAGCACAGAATCAAGAGCAAGAAAACAAGATTCATATTCATGGGATCTGCCTTCAACTCCTTCAACAAAAATAGGGACAATAAACAAGCAGTTCACATTCAGTTTCTACTTTCGAGACCATCTGTCTCTATATTCATGTAAACGATATTTAGTTTTCCTAGAATGTATCTCTCTCAGTTAAGAGATATTTTGATGTAAATTTTATATAAGTACTTCCTTATTCGAAGTACTGGGAGTGGATTCTTCGACATTTCTATAGACAAATTACTTTTGGAATTGAAGTGTTGTTGAACAACTTTTGTATGGTTGGCTAGAACAAAGTAATAAAGCAAATGACTTTTATAGGATACCTGTGTCAAACAATAAACAAATAAGTACTCTATATCTTGTCTTTTTACAGTTTTCTGGTTTAAACATTCATATTTGTTTCGTATTTGAATGATACATGAAAAATTATATTTCAGAAAGAGCTTTACTGCATTTTGTCTTTAAAATCGTTTATTTTCTTAATGTTTTCTTCCAAGCTATTATAGGTGGGGAATTCTTAATTGCTCCCTGCTTTCATAGTTTATCATAGTGACCATTTAACAAAGAATACTTAATTACATTTTGTTAATGAGCACCCACTTTCCCTCATCTTGAACTTTGTTGAAGAATTCGTAATTGCCCTTCCTCCCTTTTCAAGACCATTTCACCCTTTTAAGCTATCATTTGTCTTTTGTTTAGCTATCTTGCCTTGTGAAACTCTCATTTGCTAAATCAAACTGATCCAGTTAAGCCATCTTCAATTGACTCCATAGCCCAATGGCCTGAAATACCTTGTTCTACCCATCTTCTCCTGAATTCCACCACCAAACAAAATCAAAAACCCCCAAGCTTTCATAACTAGCCTAATATCCCATAAACAAAGCTAAATCATAAAGAGAGAGCCCTCTCTGAGTACATATTGGCTAGATTCTGTACTTAAAAGATTGGTTTGTGGTTACCTTAGACCCCTTTCCTTCTTCTAACAACTTCAAGGAAAATATGAGTGATAACAATGCACTGGCACTTTACTCCTTCACTCTTCTGCTTTCGTTCAGTTTTACGCCATTTCTTCAGTTCTTTTGTAGTTCCGGCTTCTTTGATGTTTCGGCCTTTCTACTATTTTACTATGTGATTCCCCCTGAGCTTTTATTTAATCCCTCTAATGGATTCAACAATCCATTATGATCCTTTGAATCACTCTTCTCCTCTATGCAGTTCTTCAGTACTCTGCCTTCTACTTCCGCTGCTCAGCTACCTCTGAGCTTTACTCTTCTGTGAAATCTCACTTCACTATTTCACCCCAAAGCTTCAATATTTTTCCTTAATTGGATTCAAGGATCCATTCATGATTCCTTTAAATCATTCTGTTCCTCTGCGTCCTTCAAAATTCTGCCTACAACCTACTGCAGAGCCTATGAAATCACAAGTAGTTCATTCATGAAATACTCTTCAACACACTGGCACAATCAGAAATAAACACACACACATATATATATATATATATATATATATTATATATATATATTATATATATATAATATATATATAAACAGTCAATTGCATATCCGAGACTCTGTGTCTCACACAAGCCTGTTCTTCAATATCATGGCCTCCTTTTGTACTCTGCCCGTAGGCTTACATTTATGCTAGAAAGTTCTGTTGAACTGATCCTGGTTTGACTCCTAGATCTACTGAACTAACTCCTAAATCCTCTTTTCTCTACGTCCACTTCTAATCTCTATTTAATTCCTAAGAGCTCTCCTTAGTTCCTCGAATCATGGAACTACTTAAAGAGTCCTAATTTACTTTAGACTCTTTTATCATTATTGCCCACTCATGTTCTCATTTATTTGAGAGCATTTACAACTTCCTCTCATTATCCAATTAATTTCTAATATATGCACTCAAAAGCCTGATATTACATTAATTTATCACTTAGGAATCCAACTTCCTAAAATACATGACCCCCTATGTCTACTTAATTACAATGATTTTCTCTTGGGTTGAATGCTCCTGCATCAGACTCCCAAAGTAGAAAATATTCATGATCTCTTGATCATGTGTCTTCTGATCTTTGTCTTCCTGGATCCCACACTTTGTTTTGAAACTGCCCAAATGTCTTTTTATTTTGTTTTTGTTGCACTTCTACTGTCTTTTGCTCCATCTTCTTCTTCTTTCCAATCAGGTTCAAGTTTTGATTGATCTTTCTTCCTACTGCTACTATTTTCCTCCATTTGGACTACTTCATCAACATTTGCCATATTTCTTGAATATCTATCTCTAGTACATATTTGGACTGACCCATGTTCTGCTTCTTACATTTGTCTCCTTGTCTTTGTTTCAGGTTGCTGTTGCTGTCCACTAATTCTTCAATCTGTTGTTGGCTACTTTTAGTTTGTAGTTGTTGGTTCCTTACTTATTCTTCCACTCTTGCTCTTGTTCCAACTTTTGCTCTGCGTACTCCAACTTTTGCTTTGCTTGCTATGCTGACTGCCTCCCTATCATCCTTACCCTCTTTCATGATTATCTCTTCTTGTATTGAATGATGTCTGTCCAACAGTCTCTCCTACAATTGAGCATCTCTATTCCATGGATTGAATTCTTCCACAAAATATTCTTCTCTCATCTTTATTTGGTTTTCCATCAGTGCCAAATCTCATCCAGCAACTGCAACAAAACCTAAAATCGTAAAACACTTGTTAAAATCAAGATCATAAGGCTTCTGTGCCTTATCTTCCATTGGCAACAATTCAGTTTGCTGCTCTGTTTCTTTCTCCTCTGTCAGCACATTAGTATACTAATTTGAATTACCAAAAGAACTCATGAGACTGTCAACTAGTCTCTCTTCCACATCATCTGCTCTAATTATGTCTTCCCACTCTTGTCCACCGTAGTGAACTCCTTCTTCTGCAATCACATTGTCATACTCTGAATTTTCTAGCAATGCAATTTCTTTGTGACACTTCATAAGTACTTCATCATCACTTATAATTTCTGCATCTATAAACAAATTATCAATTTGAAAATCACAAGGTTCAATAGTCTCAACTGTTGCTTCACATATCAGCTCTTCAGACTGAATTTCATCTCCTTCTTTCACAAGAAATTATTCCTGTGTTGTCATAGTTTCAAATATCAATGCATTATTTCTTTCTACTACAATAAATCATTGCTTCTCTCATTTAAGAGACATTCTCCATCCTCCTTTACTTCAGAGTTTTTATCTTCTGAAGATACTCTTCCATACTTTTGACAGTTTCAAAAGATTGCTCAACCTCTGCAAAACACTCTTTTATTAGTGTTATTCCTCCCAAGGTTAAATCCTTTGCATAGGTTCCCTCCTTCTTAACATCCTTCAGTAGATGCCATTCTTCCTCAACAACTTCCATGGCTATTTCCATTGTGCCTATCATCATAGTGAACTGATGATCTTTAACTATGTTTCCAGTGAACATTGTCTCTTCTTCAAGCTTTCCTTTAATCTCTTGTTGTTTATCTTTTCCAAGAGCTATCCTTATCTCACCATCTGCATTATCATTCTCCTTTATGACATCTTCTATAGACTCATCCATAGACTTTTCCTTTTTTATGTAGTCAAATTCTTCTTCTTCTGAGAAGTTTTATTTGGCACCTTTTACTTCTAGATCTTCATCTACTCTGAAGATATCTTCAAAAGGATACTTTTTTCCTGCAATATCTGCCATCATACACAAACTATTAGTTTTAAAAATATAAGACTCTGTGGTCTCACTTGATGGTTAAACCATCATATCTCCTTGTTGTTCCAAATCTTTCATATGATTCAGAAATTCTTTGATGGTCTCCTCTTCAATCTCTTCAAGCTCTTCACTCGGTTGCTTGCTATATTTCTCCAACTACATATGAGACCTATCTATCTCATGCTCTTCCAAAACAGAATTTATATTCTTCTTGTCTTCTTCCTCTTTTATGACAATATACACAAATTTTCGTTCTTTACATGTTTCCCCTGCAAACATATACAAATTTTCAGTTTTAAAACCATGTGACCCTTTGGCCTCACTTGAAGTTTTAGTCTTCAAGTCTTCATCGTCACTTTCTCCCATAATTTATCCCTGTTTTGGTTCACAAATGGACTCTTCCATTTTTAACTCAACTTCCTTGAGTTTTTTTATCAGCCACTTTACTTGCTTTTGATGTAGCCTTCTCTACATCTCATGCCATTCCACTGTCTTCTTCCTTAATACCCAACCTCATCTCTGGCTTTCCTCTAGTATTCTCCTTAATGCATCGAGTTGTTCTTTTAACTCTGCAATCTCCTGTTCAATTTCCTCTTGACTCATCTTCTTACCATTTTCTTTGGAATTCTTCTTCTCATGTCCTTTGCTATGGCTTCTCTTTGAACCTCTGTTATGACTATCAATAGTCATCTTGTTCTCCTCTTTCTTTTTGAGCTCCTCATTTAACTGCAAGAAGCCTCTGTAATAGCTAGTCCTCCTTGTTGCAATCTTACCTCACTAAGCTCGCCTCACTCAATCTTTTGGTAAGCACAGGTCATTTGTCTAGAACATGCTCTTGAGAAACACCTTTGCTCCTTCTAGGCTTCTGAAATCTCTCACTCTCTCTTAAGAACACTTTAGCTGTCCTCTCTGTCTAATCTCTTGTTGGATTCTTCAGGTTCACTGCCACTTCTCCATTAGAGTTTTTTCCTTACTCTCTCTTCAAGAACACATCTGATTCTCGTCTCACAGCTTCTCTTGTTGTCACCTGTGCATTAGTATAAAAACACACATTCTCAATTTAAAACAAAACATATTACCTCACCTTCAAGATCTCAGCATGAACTTGTTTCATAATTCCACTTGTACTTTGAATGGATTTCCTTCGTTTCTTGCATCTGCAAGTTCTGCTACACATCACCTCTATGTGCCTTCCTTTTGTCATATTAGAATCTAATCCTTCCTTGCCTGCATAAACACCTTAATACATAACTCTACTTTTAATTATTTCACATAGAATTTCTCTGTTCTATTTAACCCCAACAATTTTAATTACAATTCTGCTCTAATACCACTAATGATGGTAGGGTTACCCTCGCTTATACCCACAATATGCATTAAAATGCATAAACACATCTGTCCTAGGTATTTAACTCACCAAGGAGTCAAATCTTCTTTCATAAATGGTTAAGGCCCTCTTTTACAGTTCCTTTATATCGAAACTCAATCACCCCGCTTAAACCTCCTTCATGGGGACTATTTACCTCCTCATAATCTTCATTATCCCTTTAAGCTGCATATATATAACCTTTCCCTTTAATTCATTGGTTACATATGTTTTATCGCATGAAATACTCTATTGGTGCTCTTTTCCTTTACAAACCATTTACAAAGGAAAAACATATGCAAACAAACCTTTTTTCACTAATGTACGACTTTTTCACATTTCCCGAGGCTACCTCTATCACAATCGAGCATCGCTTCCTCCGCGGGTCATACATACATGTCTCATCACCCCTTTGCTTCCAATATACGACTATCGGAATCGTTAATATATGTTTTAGCCTTAAAAGGCTCGAAAACACATCTATAACAAATACATGGAAATATGTTGAAATCCCACTCCAAACACATATAACGGATTTCAAATTCTATGCACCTACATATATAATTATCATCGGGTCGACCTCCTTCGAGCCTTTTCACTATAACTTCTGATCTCCGCCTTCTCCAATATGTGATAAGCGATCACTTCTAGAACGTCGATCTGGACTCTCGATCTGACGGTCCAGGATCCATCACATTATCGCAATCGCACTTCTTGATGGTTGGACCCCTTCCACTTCAAATCATTAACCCAATCAATCTTCCAGACCTGATAAGGGTATAAACCATTCTTTATAAAATTTCAAATCTGGATTCCAAATCCGACTCTGTTTTGCACTCGTTTTTAGTGTAAGTCATGGTTTTCGCTTGAAGAACCTTAACTGTATAATAAACTCCACCGATGCGATGTTTCGCCTTGCTCCTCAGCAACATCATCTGGACCATTAATATTCTAGATCAAACAACTATTATGCATTGCCACTTTACTCCTTTGCTCTTCTACTTTCCTTAAGTTTTACGCCATTTCTTCAGTTCTTCTGTAGTTTCGGCTTCTTTGAGGTTTCGACCTTTATGCTATTTTACTATGCGATTCCTCCCGACCTTTGCTTTAATCCCTCTAAGGGATTCAACAATCCATTATGATCCTCCAAATCACTCTTCTCCTCTATGCATTCCTTCAGTACTTTTCCCTTTGCTTCCGCTGCTTAGCTACCTTTGAGCTTTACTCTTCTAGGAAATCTCACTTTGCTACTTCACCCCAGAGCTTCACTCTATTTCCTCAATTAGATTCAAGGATCCATTCATGATTCCTCTGAATCATTCTATTCCTCTGTGTCCTTCAGAATTCTGCTTGCAACTTGTTACAGATCCTACAAATTCACAAGTATTTCATTCATGAAATACTCTTCAACACACTAACACAGTCAGGAATAAACATCTATTTATATAAATATAAACAGTCAATTACATATTTGATACTTTGTGTCTCGCACAGACCTATTCTTCAATATCGTGGCCTCCTTTTGTACTCTGCCCGTAGGCTTACATTTATGCCAGAAAGTTATGACGAACTGATCCTGGTTTGACTCCTAGATCTATTGAACTAACTCTTAAATCCTCTATTCTCTACATCCACTTCTAATATCCATTCAATTCCTAAGAGCTCTCCTTAGTTCCTTGAATCATGGAACTACTTAAAGAGTCCTAATTGACTTCTAACTCTTGTCATTTATTCACTGTAGGTTTTAACCCCGTACAGAAATTACCTGCATACGAATTCTAAATCACAGGAAAACTATAAATGCGAGAGCATAACACATAAAACACGTATACATAGAGATTTCCCACTGGATCCCAAAACCAGGACTACCAGCTTGATTTTTCATTATGTTCCTTTCAATGTTAC
>APFE031725592.1:73144-85105 GCA_000404065.3 Pinus taeda | reverse complement strand
CAAGCTATTGATGAATGTAGGAAATGTTCTACGTCGCTCAATATCCTAGGAAAGACTACAAGTGGACCCAAATAAAATTGCTATCGTAAAGAGGGTCCCTACTCCTCAGAAGTAGAGGGATGTGAGAAGTTTCTTGGGCTTATATGGAAACTATAGGATATTCATCAAGGAATTCAACAAATTAGCCTCACCTTTGTTTGGATTATTATCCAAGGACTCTGAAATTTTCTGGCCAGAAAGCTGCCAAGAGACCCAAGAAACCCTAAAGGACAAGTTGATTACTGCACCTATACTTTGAGGCCAAAATTGGGCTTTCCTTTCCACATCCATTCTAATGCCTCTGAAAAAGTTATAGGAGTATCTCTAGTCTAGATAGATGACAAGTTACCTCATTCCATTTACTTCATCAACAAAAATCTATCCAAGGATGAATTGAACTATGTTGTTACTAAAAAAGAGCTCCTAGTTATTTTCCATTCCTTGAATAAATTTAGACATTACAACACTGGTTACTAGAACTTTGTACATACTAACCATGCTGCTATTAAATGTTTGATGAACAACTCTGATGTTAATTCCATAACTATTAGATGGTTTCTTTTATTACAATAGTGTGATCTAACTATCATTGATAAAGCTGGTAAATAAAATGTAGGTGTGTTTGGGCTTCAAAATGTCATACAAATATCACTCATTACCATACATTTTTCACCTATGCTTCCATTATATCACCCATTATTCACCACCATGTTACTTCATTTTCCCTATTATTCACCATTAATGGGTCTCATATATATCTTCCAAATATTATTTATTTTTAAGCATTTTAAAGAGAAATTCTTGATTAAATATTATAAAATAATATATTTTACTTCATATATGGAAAGTGGAGTGCTTTTGTGACATGTGTAGGTGCCAAGGAAGCTTCCAAGACACCTTTATGTGGCCTTGAATGATCAAATTCGAATTTGATAAGATAAATCTCATGGAGAAGATCAAGGACAAAAGGGGGTTATGTGTCTAGATGGTTGAGAGATGTATGGAACTAAAGAGAGATTAGTGGATCATCATTATGAGTTTTTTATCTCATCCCATTGTATAAATAGGAGTACAATCTCCTCCATTTGTAATTTTTAGAGTTCCATCTTGAAGTTTTTGTAATCTTAAAATTTTGGAGTATGTAATCTTAGAAGCTTAGAGTTGTAATCTTAGAGTTGGTTTGTAATGGAAATTTTTAAATAAAGGATCATACTTCAATTTTTCTTCTACATCTGAGTCTCCATTGAAGGGGTGTGCTTGTGGATTTATGGATGGCCCCCATGGCCTCACTTGCATGCTTATTTGTTTATTTTAGGTATAATTTATTTTATGTTTTTGTTTGATTTCAGTTTTCAAGTTTTTGTTAAATGTTCTAATATTGGAAGAGTCTTATTTGAAAGTGTTCTTGTAAGAGAACCGTAAGATTTCAAACAATTATTATATCTAGGCTTTTAAGTTCTTATTATATGTTCTAATGTTGGAAGAGATCTTGTAGAATATGTTCTTGTAAGAGAACCACAGATCTCAAACAAATGTTAGATCTAGGTTTGATTAGTTATTGAAAGAGGTCTTAATGAATATGTTCTTGTAAGGGGACTTTAAGATCTTGGACAAATTAGGAAATATTCTAGATCTATATATTTTAGATAAGTACTTCTAAGTTTACCTTCTCGGGTTGACATTAAATTAAACTCTAATTAACATCATTAATTGGAACCCAACAAGTTGTATTTTTTGTCTAGACTTGCTTTGCCTGTAGGTGAGGAAGGAATGGTTGATGATCAACTACTGGATTAGCATTTATTCACTATTTCAGTTCTCTCTCCATGGTTTGCTGACATATGAGACTACTTAGTTGCTACAATGTTCCCTCCAAATCTGTTCTCCATGGAAAATAGTAGAATTATAAGAAACAACACACCATTCACTTGGATTGGGAGAAATATCTTCAAGCTAGGCCCAGATCAAATTATGAGGAGATGTGTTAGGGAGGAGGAAGTCTTTGAAATCATTCTAGCCTATCATGATTGGCCTTGTGGAGGTCACTTTTCAGCTAAGAGGACATCCTTCAAGGTATTTCAAGCTGGCTACTACTGGCCCACTCTTTAAAAAGATGCAAGAAGATATACTAGTCAATGTGACCAGTGCCAAAGAATGGGGAAAAATACTCCCATGGATGAAATCCCTTTGCAACCTCAAGTGACTTTTGATCCACTTGAAAAGTGGTGCATGGATTTCATTTAGCCCGTTGATCCACCATTAGGGCATAAAAAGTACATAATTGTGTGCACTAATTACTTGAAAATGTGGGATGAAACCAAGGCTGTCAACATAGAACTAGAAAAGAAAGTGGCTAAGTTTTTAAGGAAGAATGTGTTTTACAAGTTTGGGTACCCTAGAGAGCTAGTCATTGATTAGGGAACTCAATTTACCTCACGTCTGATTGAGAATTTGTTGAGTTAGCATAAGATCAAGCACACGAATTCAAATTCTTACCATCCTCAGGCCATTGGACAAGTAGAGGTTACCAACAGAGCATTGGAAAGCATTCACACAAAGTTTTTGAGCAGAAGCAAAAAATATTGGGTTGACAGACTAGTGGAGGCCACTTGGGCCTATAATACAACCTAGAAGACAACCACTGGCTTCACCCCTTATGATTTGGTCTATGGGAAGAAGGCTTTGTTATCCATTGAGTTTGAGTACACCACTTTGAGAATGGAAACATAGTTGGATTTGGATGTTACAAGGGAACAACAAAAGAGGTTTCCCCAGCTCAATGGTTTAGATGAATTTAGGATGTAGGCACTCCTATACAGAGAGGTGACTCTATATGACAAATTTTTTCAAGAAGGTGGTTGGGCTCTTTTATATGAATCCAAGTTCAAGGACTTCAAAGGAAAATTGATGACCAGGTGGTTGGGCCCATATCTGATAGAGAAGTTCCATGACAATGGGGTTGTAAATGTAATGACCATTGATGAAGAAGGTATCCAATTGCTGGTAAATGGATACAGGTTGAAAGCCTATAAATGACCTTTGTCAAGGGAAGAGTTCATCAGTACCATTAGTAAGGATGTGAATGTGCTTGGAAGTGTCTCAGATTCCAACTCACCAAATTCCTAAAGACTATGTTATGTTTGGAAAAAGATAAAAAAATAAAAAAACAATAAGTGACTTAGGTAAAAACCACTATGAGGCACCTAAGGCCAGCTTTTGGGGTTAAAAACCTCCTTGAGGTAGCCCAAGTGTGAAAAGAGGGAAAAATAAAAAGATGCCTAGGTTAAAACCTCCCTTGAGGCACGAAGGGTAGGAAGATAGGTTGAAAACCTCCTTTGAGGCAAATTTTGTGCCTTCCAAAAAAAGGAGAGAAAAAAAAAAAGAAAAAAAAAATAACGTGGCATGGACTTGAAACCTTCCCACTAATAAAATTATGTGATTTTTGCAGGTTTTTAAAGGAAACAGAGGGCACAAAGTTCAAGATACGGAAAGCCAAGAAACACCCAATTATTCCTTCATTCACTTCATATCTCCCATTCCTACGATGTCTCCATCACCCATCCTTACTTTCAGGCACCAAAAACCAGTTAGCAGGCAATTTTCTAACTTGTACAGGAAATCCTGTAGTTGCTATAGGAGTTTCCTATAGTACTAGAGGATGTCCTGAAACTCTACAGGAATGGAATTCTAGTTGGGAAATGATGATGCAGGACTACTCTAGGTTTAAATAGGGGACCATACACCTCATGACCTCTAACCCAACCCCACTCATGACCTTACCACCCTTTGGTGCATCAAAACACTCAAAGAAAATTAAATTTATTTTATTTTATATTTATAGTTATTTATATATATATATATATATCATATATAATTCTTATATATATATCTATATATATATATAATATATATTATATATTATATATATATATATATATAATATTTATTTATATATTTATATTTATATATAATATATAATTAGAAAAGTGCAAGGGCCATACCATCATTGGTCTCACTCACCTATGACTCCATATCCCCCATATCCACCCCTTCCATTCCTACATTACCACCTATTCCTCCTCCAAGTGAAAAAATAGAAAAGGATGATGAAAAAGGCAGCTACAAGTTTCTTGTAGTAACTAGAAGAAACCCTGTAGCATCCTATGCTCTCACAACAACATCTCTCCATGCACTCTACTTCACCACCAAGGCAAGCATGAGCTCCAACATCCTTGTAAACACTATGACTCCCACCCAGAGATTAGCAACAACAACATCAAGACCAAGCACCTACACACAGCAACAAAGAAGACAACTACATCAGCAGGAAGAAATACATAGAAAAAAAGGATCAAAGGAAAAGCACTTACCTAAACAAAAAGAAGCACAACAAAGTCATCATCCAATATGCAACAACCAAGAAAAGGAAGGCACACGTATGGCACCTCATTCGAGTTATTCCCTAGGTACGGCATAGTGAAAGTATAGGAAATTGAAAAAGTCAATTTTATAAGGTGGAGGTGGTTAGTTAACTTGGCCACTCTCAGCTCGAAAACAAAAAGTGAACTCCTAGTCAGCCTAACACATGGAACCATCACATCAAAGAGGACTGAATTGAAAAGGTGGTCAAGTTAAGTTGTGAGAGAGTGGGTGATGATTACTAGGAGAGGTTGCATGATAACTAATAGTGGGTCAATGATCCATAAGAGGAAATCACGTACACTGTCAGCCAATAAAACACTCCAATAAATAGACTATAAAAAGAAAATATTCCAAACTCTCATGCACCATTTGTTCATTTAGATATCAAAGAGGACCAGGACCACCTTGGAGAGCCATCAATGAGGAAAACTTATTTCATCCACTCTATAGGAGAAAAAACTATAGGAAACATAGGGAGCTGCAAGAAACAATGGAAATTCATAGAGAATGCTAAAATGAGGTGCATAGGGTCCAACTGCTAAGGAATTCTCTTCATAGAAAACATTGCAGTGAAAGGTAGGTGTGGCCCATATCTACTATGATTTGAATTGATAGATAGGAACATAAAAAGTTGTTTTTTTAAGTGAAAATAGTGGGCATGGGAGTTTTAAAAAATTGTGAATAGTTTGAAAGTGTGTGGAGATAGGGAACAATTGCCGCCATTCACCACCCTTAGTCACCCTGATAACTAAATTTAAGCCTACCAGACTCCTTACAGTGAACCAACCAGAAAAGTAAAATGACAAGAGGGTTTAATAGAAGGGAACCCACAGAGACATCAAGCATACACCTCCATCCCCTTGTGGTAAAAATATTTAGAATACATAATTGGTTGGGATTCTTTGAGTTGCTCAGAGGATATGATGATGATGTAGCTCAAGAGTTTTCCATGGCACTTAACCCTCAAGCTAGGACCAGTGCTACCATGGTTATAAGAGGACTGTCAATCACAATTACTCCCTAAGCAATTAGAATAATCACCACACTTCCTAAAGGGTTGCCATGGAGAAAGGGAGATAAGGCTGCAAGAAATTTTGCAAATAAGAAATTCTTCTTAAGGGATGAAGAGCCAATTGAGGATTAAAATGGGATAGGAAGGGAAATCCTTCCCTACCCTTAGAATGAGGTAAGTTATCATATTCTCAAATATATCTCTTATGAAGGGAGGCTTAGTATAGTCTATGGCTATCAATTTAGGCTCCTCCATGAGTTGAGATTTAGAGAGGGGATACCTAATGATAGAAGACTCAAAATGCCCTACTTCTTACTAGAATCAATAATAGACATGAGACTAAAATTCCGATAGCAAAAACATCAGCAATTGGCCCATCGTGGACTTCTTTGGCTAATTCCAGAGGATACCCTGAACTAGCTCAAAGTTCCCATTCAATGGTCCACATTCAGAGACATGGAAATATAGGTTGTGATTGATATACAAGTCATTGAATATGATAGCGAAAGTACCTCTAGTGTTGAAGAAGAGGAACCTAAAGAGGAAGAAGAAGAACCTAAAGAAGAAGAAGAAGAACCTAAAGAAGAAGGAAAAGAACCAGAGGAAGAAGAGGAGGCAGAAACAAAGAAAACCAAGGAAGAAGAAGAAAAAGAAGGAGGAGAAGAGGAGAAAGGTGAAGAGAAAAAACAGGAGGAAGAGGCAAGCCCTAAGGAACACACCAAGGAAAGGGAGGAATATCCAAGGTTGTCTCTTGAACCAACTGAGAGGGAGGCATCTACTGCCTTGACTGCGCTAAGTACACCTATCAAGTCAAAAGGGAAGAGACATAGGAAAACTCCCCTATATTTCAAAACAAGGAGGAGAACTAGGGTCAAATAGGGGAAACCACAAACACCCACCAAGACTCCTATCATTATTGAGGACTCACCAAAAGAGAAAGAAAAGATAGTCTCCTTGGAAATAAAAGGTGAAGAGGGCACATCAAAACATGCTTCCCCAAAGTCTCCAATCACCTATATTAGGAGGATTGTCACTAGGTCAGAATCAAGAAAGAAAAATATAGAACCTTTGACTCATTTAGAAAGGAAAAAGCCTCCTATAGGAAACACAAGCAGTCCTACAAGAAACTCTATCAACACTACAAGAAACATAGAAAAAGTAGCAGGAAGGACAAAAAGGATATAAAGGCAACGAAGCAACAATACAAGTACAGGAGGAGGAAAATTCTCCTAAGAAATCAAAGGGATAATCCCAAGGGTTGTAGGAACCTAGCCCATAATCTAATTTGAGCTCTTATTATAGATTAATTGAGGGAGGTAGAGTAATACCACAGAAATTTGTCATCCCTCTCTTATTTGAGCTTGAGAAGGAGAGAGGAAGGACACATTGTTGGATGCAAATTGCTAAATCAAAGAATGTAAAGGATGTGGGCCATATAGAAGAGAAGCTACTGGATATGGGCAGAGAGTTGATTAGGATAAGAGATAGGGAACAATTATGAGATATCAAATTAGGCATAAAACACATGGCCAAGGAGGAATGTCCCTAAAAAAGAGAGCCAATTGACCACCATGGAAAGTCTCTCCATGGAGGCACTCTAGTGCAGGATGCAACCAAACTCATATGCCTTGTACCTCAAAGATCAATGGTTGCAATTTCAAATAAAGACACTAGCACAAGAGGGGATTATGCCTTTCCAAGACTATAGGCAGTTCATTGAGCTATGTGACCAAAGCACCCTAGAGGATAAGGGTAAGATATCTAAATTATACTTACACAACTTGGCCCTAACAAACTTGAATGTGTGGGACCCCAATGGAAATCTTGGGGACTTACAACTAATGGTCCTTGCATCATGGATGAGTCATGAGGAGGCTAGGGCTAAGGAAGTGAAGAGGGCATTGGAAAGAGAAGAAAATATATGGATTTTAGGCATCTATGGTTCATTTCTTTTGAGCTTAGTCTCGGAGTATCCCCTTTACATCAGAGCATAAAAGATCAATTCTATGGTTGTCATTATCACCCACAACATCATCATCAATGATACCTAGCTTACACTAGGATACCTAGCTACACAAGAGTAAGTAGTCACACATTTTGAGGACACCATGATATTGCTAGGGGATGAAATCTAGCAAGCATGCTAAAGGAGATGGGTCACCCTAACATATAGCCTAAGGATTTGGGAGTATCATTCACCTAAAAGAATGAGAGATGCACTAGAAAGGACCCCACTATATAAGAAGGCACTACAAAGACTCAAAATCAACTAGATTGGTTTGAAACTCAGTCCACTAATGCTATTGGGTATGCTAGAAGGCATAAATGAGAAAGAGGAAAGAAAGCAATGGGAGGAAATAGAGAATAATGTAGGATTTTATCCACAAGAGAAAACTCCATCAACAGAGGCCTGGGATGTCAAAGAGGCCACAATAGCTATGAAAGACATGGACATAGATTAATTTTCTTAGAGGATGAGAAACACTTTTAGTAGGGGGCTGATGATGAGGTTCATCAATATGTAAATTATATGGGCCCTAATGCCTCTCTCCAACTTATTAAAATCAACTTTTCTCACATTTCTTTACATATTTTATTATATTTTTCTTAGTGAGAAGGGTAAAGGTGAGATGTTATGTCACGTGGCCTAATGTGCATTAATTGAAGGATTTGGAACAGGTTTTGGCTAATTTAAGTCTAGGACCTCGAAGTAGACAAGAAAGAGGGATTTTAGGAGGCTGGATCTCCCTCCTTAACTCCTCAATCACTTGAAGATTCCTCCACCATATCTCATCAGCTCAAAGTTACAAGCAGCCAAGCCCACCAAGTTCATTGGCAGCCAAGCCAATGACAGTTAAAGACAAGTTAATCTCAAGTTTTGGGGCCAAGCCTCCATAATTTTAAGTTGTTGGTAGCTTCAGTTTTATAAATACGAAGTCCTAGGGCCTCATTAGAATAGACTTTTTATTGTAGCCAAGAGGCAATTTTGAGATTAAGATATTGTGAACGTTATTCTCATGTTATTTTGGACATTTTGGTGATAACGAAAAGGGTTTCTTTAATCCAGCACTAAGTTGACTCAGAGGGCTAAAGCTCTTGGGTTAGGGCCCAACCCTAGTAGTAGAGGTTCCACTTCTTTTTGTATATGTATGCTTATATTACATTCATGGTTAGTTGCTGAAGTTATTTATGCCTTATTCCATTTACAAGTACTTGAATCATTGTTTAGTTTTGATCCCATTAGGTGAAAAGGTAGATTAGTGGTACAATAGTGAAAGCGAATACTTCAGAAAAGCTTTTGAGAGTGGTGTCTTCCCCATATCCCTCATGGGATCATGGATTGAGGGCCCCACTCTCACATCCCAAAAACCACATTTGTCTCTTTAGATGATTGCATGGCTAGGGTTCTTGATTGAGTATATTACTATTTATAATTCCTTAGAAGTACATGCGATAGTCATTTTGGTTTCTTGAAGTTTTCGTAGTCTAGAAAGCATTGCATTTCATAGATTTCGCCATTAGCCATCAATAACTCTATGTTCCCTAAATTAAACTCATCTTTTCCATATGTAAATGAAGTTATGCATAAATGAAGGAAATAATTTATGTTGTTGCAGGAGTTTCTGATATGTAGGGAGAACTCATTTCACTAGCCTCATCCAAGTCGTCTTCACCCATACTACCAAAGTCTACCAAGCCCTAATCTGAATTTCTATTTTGTAGCAAAGTGGACCTCTCCCTTGATAAAATGCAACCATCTTCAAGATTTGGGTTGAGCCTAAGCTAGTATACACCTCCAAGGAAAATTTTAAGGATGGAAAATGATCTTGAAGTCTAAAAATATTGGCGAATCTTACTAGTCCCTAATATGCAAACTATAAAAAACATATTCATGTATTCATAAAACTATTCAAATTTATAATGATTTTATATATATCATTTATATAAAGTTGGTGATTTTTATGGTAAAATAATTTTATATTGTAAAATTTTGGCAAATAGTTTTTTATAAAAAAATGGAAATTGACGAATATTGTTTTTGGAAAAATGATGGAAAATTAACCCACCTGTGAATATTAGCCCCTAAAATTTTCCATGTACACCTTCTTTATGCCTTATCCCACCATCAAACACCTTTCCCACACTTTATTCCACCTCTCCTACCTTCCTATCACTTTCAGCCTGTTTCTTGCAGTAAACCAGAACATCTTGTAGTACTACGGGAAACCATGTAGCAGCATGTTTTAAGCCCTAATTGAGCACAAATGATCATGTGAGCTTAGATTAGGCCTCCAATTGATTTCCATACCCTCAATATCATTCTAGACCCGATTCCCCATGCGTTTCTCCCCTGAAAAATATTAGATTGGTTCACTTAGCATTTATAGTTATAAAATTGAAAATAAAAAAGTCTCTTTTCTGCAATTTCTAGTTAGTACATGCATACAACAGTCGTAGTAGTTTTAGGATACTTTCCATGCTTACTTAGTCTAAATAACTACATGTTAGAATGCAAGGTTAAATTATGTCTCTTTTGCAAGTAATATGTGTAATTTCTTAGCTAAATAATTTCATGTCACTTCATAGCACTTTCCCATTCAACATTTTCATTTCTTAGAGTAGGCAACATTTCCTTTTTGCATTAAAGTTAGTTTTCATTTTGTTGTTAGTAGTCATACTCTTTCTAGTCCATATAATACTAGTTTGAAAAACCCTAGTAGTCTATCTCCTCAGTTGAAAAGTGACAAGAGTATACCATTGCATTTATTGTGTATGTATACAACACTATCACCTCCAAGTTTGTATGAACCCCTGGTTGAGGAAGTAAAGTTGGTAGCAATAGGAGTTGAAACATCCTTGCTACAATACTAGAGCTCATCGACTAGTGTAACAATATGGTGACCTCCTCTCCCTGTGCTGTGATGTGGGTGTTCCCACATTCTCTGCAACATGATGCATCAATTTTTGAACTTCTTTGGTCTACTTCATTCCATCTTGGGAAGTCTGTACATGAGTGGGTGATCAACATCATCCTAAGGTTCTTCCTTTGGAGCTAAAATATCATCATATGCATGCAACTAAAGCTCCCTCTCAAGGGAACATATCATGGACTTATCTTCATCGAAATTAACATATCTATGAACCACCCTCATCTCGTGAGATGGAAGGTACATCTAATAGTTGTGAGGTGCATCAATGTGCCCCACAAATATGCCCAACTCAACTATTAGATCTCTTTATTTCCTTACATCCTTGGTAACATCACAGTAAATTGATAGACCAAAGATCTTGAAGTGTGCCGCATCTGGTTTCTTAACTGAAAAAATTGTCTTCTAGTGTACTCATCCTGGGAATCCGATGAGGACTCCTGTTATAGACATATGAAGTTGCGTTGCATGCCTTAGCCCACAAGTGAAATGGTAGGACCTAATCATGTAACATCACTTGTGCATCTCCCACAATGCTTATGTTCTTCCTTTCAGCCACCCCATTTGGTTGTGGGTTATGGGGTGCTATTAACTCCCTATGAATGACTTCTAATGTACATAAGTTATTGAATTCATTCGACACCTATTCTCCACCATTGTTACTCATGTCGGCCTTCACTTTCCTACTAGTGCCTCAATAAGTGCTTAAATTCAAAAAGTTTAGAGAATGTCTTATCTTTCTTCTGCATGAAGAAAATTCAACACTTACATGAGAAATCATCTACAAATATTACATAATACCTGTGCTTGGTCATGGAGGTTATTGAGAACGGTCCACACACATTTGAGTATATTCTTTCAAGGATCGCTTGCACTCGATTGTCCTTATCATGAAAGGTGGCTTTAGTGTACTTATCCAATGTACACCCTTTGCATGCATCTCTTCTCTAGTGCACCCTTGGGAAGTCATGTAGAAATCTACTGCATGATCTTCAAAGATTTGTGGTGCATGTGGCTCAATATTTTATGCTAAAATTCACTAATGTCTTGACTCTATGCCTTCTCTTCTTTTGCACTCAATGTTTCAAAATCTTCTACATCCAATTTGTAGAGGTTCTTCACATGAACCCCGATCCGCTTCACTTTTCTTGAGGCTATGTGTCAAAGAAAAGTCATTCCTTTGATAAATATCACATCGTAGCCATGGTCTTCCAACATAGCATCTGAAACTAAATTATTCTTCACACCCAGAACATACATGACATATTTGAATGTTATAGGAGAATCAAACTCCCTCTAAAAAGTAATAGTATTGATGTTGATCGCGCTATACTTCCATCACCTCCCATTTTTATGTGTATAAGGAGGTCCTTCTCCTTCAATTCACTAAAAAATTATTTGTTTCTGATCATATGGAATGAATCTCCATTATCCATATACCACACACTACCCATAACCAATGTCACCATGCAAGAAATGAGGGTGAAATCAAATCGAATTATGGAGCAAGAGATTCACCTACCGCTCCTCTGAGGGCTTCCTTTTGACCTTCTTTTCAAG
>APFE031725592.1:34354-72599 GCA_000404065.3 Pinus taeda | reverse complement strand
AAGGTGAATGATTAAAGCTACATTTAGTCACTTCACAAAATTTAGTAAAAAATACCAATATCTCCATTAATATTGGTTTTTAACTTTTTCTGATTTAACAAAAAAATTCAAAACAATTAAACCTTATCACTCTTTCTTCATCACCCTCATAGAAGATTTCTCACCATTTTTCAAACATTCTCAATATGATATCTTCATGAAAAAGTTTAGGTATTGATGTTGGATTTGTTGTTTGAAAAATAAGCTGGTTTGTACAATCTTTCATCTTCTGTGCTATTCTTAGTTTTTCCTAATGATTTGTAGGGGTTGGAGCCACTGCACCATATTTTCCTAAAAGGTGGATATTGTTCACCAAAAAGGAAATTAATCTACATGTTACAACATTGTTAAAAAATGTGAAACCTATGAGGGTAGTGAATTATGCTAATAAGCAATTTAGATTGGGAGAGACGTAATTACATTTTATTATTTAATTGAAGATTTCCAATTAAAATAGTAATAAATCTACATTTATATATTCATATATTGATTGGAAGGATTCTCACAATGGTCACTTCTTTCACTTAGATCCCCTTCAAGCCTTTGGGATACCTAATACTTTCTTATATAATATAGTTGGGGCTTGCTACTTGTTGGCATGTTGGGGTAAACAAACTTGATGTGTTTTTTTTTAATTTTGCAGTTGGATTCTATGGAATAAGAAAGAAATTTTGTAACTTGAAAAAAGTGGTAGCTTGACAAAAGTTGTAGAGAAAAGATTCATCTCTCCTACCTTGACAAAACTCATTGTCAATATCAACACCTACAAGAACTTTGTTGTGGAATATTATCAAAACTAATAGAAGGATATGAAAGAGTGTATTATAAGAACCCTGACAAACACGACCACTGAAACTTGGAACATTGTTTGTAGGAAGAGAAATTTATGTTTCTTTTTTCCAAACATGTATGTTAGTATATTACAGTTTAATGAATATGCTTTCTTATTATCATATATGGTTTCATATTTTAACAAAACATTTGCCAAGACTTCACAATGTTTTATTATTTAGTAAAAGATTTGCGAAGATCTTACAAGATTTTATAATTCAGGGAAAGATTCTCCATCACTATACAAGATAATATAATTTGGTGGGAGATTCACCAAAAGAATTGTATATACATATTATATTATTGATAAAATTGCCTCCCATTTTTCCTATGTATCATGGGGATTAGCCCATTTATTATACATATAAATTTAGGGTGGTTCTTAAAATTTTCCCTATGAATCCTCCCTGAATGGAATATTCTTTGGATTTGAATTTATTTCCTTTCCTTTTCTCTGCCTTTCCATCTAAGGCATTATTATCCTCATCATCATGCTTGGATGAGGTTCCATCTATGGTGATCTCCCTTATCTATACTTGCACCAAGTTAGACCACAAACACTACAACTTTGGGAGATGATCCCTCCCATTTACCAAATCCTGGTAGTTGTTCCAACTCTTGGGAAGGCCTAGAAGTACTAGGTTGACTATATAATATTTAGAAATTGTAATAATGACACTCCCAAGATCATCTCGACATTGGGTGATCCTGCTTAGATATTGTGGCATTGTTTCACTCTTCTCCATCTTGATCTTCTGAAGCTTTTCCTTCAATTCCAGCTTCCTGTGGTCACTGTTGTTCTGAACAAGTCGATCAACGCTTGCCACATTGCATATGGTGTATCCTTTCCATGGAGGTTCGAGATAATATTGGATCTCGAACTCCTAGTACGATACTTCTCACCTTGTCAACACATTTTCTCCACTCCGCCAGATCTTGAACATCTGTTGTTGGATGCTTAGGAATATATTTGTTTATGGATTCCTTTATCATGTTGTCTTCCAACACTACCTCCATCATGTCCTTCCAAGAAATATAGTTTAAAATAACCTGAAGGGAATATTCGAGTCTCAATTGGTAGAATGACATCCTGTTGGATCTAAAGAATGATACTACAAATTTGATTTCACTTGCAAAATACAAACTCATATTCTCCTCTTATAGAGTGATTTTTTCTCTAATATCATGTAGCCATTCCTTGTAAATTAAAACTACTAATTGTAATTTACTAAAAAAATATACTTGAATCTACTCTACTCATCAATGGAAATGATTAAATGACCACGAAGTCACGAAGAATATCGAAGAAATAATTCAATCAAAAAATTACAAAATGATTTACTAGTGAAAGCCACAACTAAAAACCCTTAATATTTGTATATTTCATTAGTCAGAAAATATGAGAATATTACAATGTTTTTCTCAAGCCCGAGCAACCTCTGTACTATCTCTATCTGTCTCACACCACTTCCTAGATAAGCGTAGGCCAATACTTAAACAAAATTTGGCTTGCGCAAGTCCCTATTTCCTTGTGTTGTTTCCTTTGGAATTAACCCCATATTAATTAGGGAAACTCCTCAATATGAATTGTGCAATACTCATATGCCTTCCTTTGACTACATGCACCACATGTATAATCTGGATGATTATACAATTGATAGTACACTACCCTTGAACTCCAACCTTAACTGGGTAACTCTTAGATCTAACATGCATGGGTTATTTATGAGTGAATCATTAGTTAACTGGTTGAACACATGAAGAAAGACCCCACTGTTTGACCTCCTACTAGTTCCTCCATCATTTGGAACTAATTTAACTGACTTTAAGTCAGTTAAACTAAATTAGTTAATTACAACTCAAATTAAACTCAATTACAGCTCTGATAATGTAGGAGACACTCTACATGACTCAAGTTAGACCCTCAACTCAAATTAACTAAGCCAACTAAGTCAAATTAAGTTTGTTAACTCATACAAGTTGTCTTCTGATATGGAATTACAATTTTATTCCTAATCTAAACCATGTTAAAAATTAAATCGTGATTTTCTTGTTGCATTTTCAACAATCTAGATGACGAAGAGACAGGTGGTCACTATGCCAGAGATACAATTGCTCATAAAGTAACGAGGGCTAGTTATTATTAGCCCATATTATTCAGGGATGCTCTTGATTATGCCCATAAGTGCCAAACTTTTGAAAATAGGTGCCGGTAAGAACCAGAAGTCATCTGGCCCACTGCTACCAATAATAGTTAAGGAACCTTATCAATAGTGGGGAATAGATGTTATTGGAGAAATATTTCCACACTCACCTGGGCAACACTGATACGATTTGACAGCAACATATTATCTTACTCGGTGGATAAAAGTAGTTCCTTTAACACAAGTTAAAAACCAGTACGTTATCTAATTCTTAAAGCAACACATTATAACCAGGTTTGGAATTCCAACGTCTCTTGTCTTTGATAGTGCAACTTACTTTTCTTCATTGAAACTTTATGAATTCACATTAGAAAATTGTATTGTATTGAAGCCTACATTAAATTATTACCTACAGGGAAATAGTTTAGCTAACTCAACAAGAAACAATATTATTCACATAATCAATAAAACCATTTTCTCTAAGCAAAGGAACTAACACAATGCTTTGATAAATTCATTATGGGCTAACTGTGTAATTTCTAAACCTTTCCTTAAAACCTCACCATATTTCCTCATATACAATAAAGAAGCTATGTTGCCTCCAAACCTATATCTCTCAACCTTTCAACTCTCCCAAGAGTCCCAAGGTAGACCTTGCCTACTGGTTCAAAGAGGGATATATACTTTTCTTAAACTAGAGGAAGAAAGGCTCAAATCTAAAGAAATATTTTTTGTACACCAAACTATATTAAGCACCAGTTTGATAAAACAATATGCAATAACTAAGAGTTTTGATGTGGGTGAATTAGTATTGAAGTGGGACAAAGCCCATGAAGAGAAAGGAAAACATGCGGAGTTCCAATCTATATTTTTTTCCCCCTATACCATTGAAGAGAAACTCAATCATAATGCTTTCAAGTTAAGATCCTCAGATGGGAGGACTGAATCTATTCTCGTTAATGGCCGATATTTGAAACTATATTTTCAGTAGAAGCTGTAAGTTATGTTTCCTCTACATTTTTCCTTCTTTTATTTTCCTTATCATTTGTTTTCGGTCTTATGTTTGACATGTCAATTCGTGTCCCGTATTTTTTTCATGGTCATTGTACATAAATAAAACCTTATGTGAAAGAGCGCATGGATCATAAGGGCTTTGAGGTGAAATAAAGAGGAAATGAGACAACCACAACACTTGTCTATCTATTAGTTCTCCTTCTTTGTTTTTGGAAGATTCCATAGGTTTAGCTAAGTCTCGATGGAAAATATGATACATCCAAAAGAAAACCTTGAGGGAACCTATTAGATCCGCATCTATTATAGTATCCAAAATCCTCAACTTGGTGTTAAATCTACTTGGAGTGTTAAATGTTTATCCAATATAGTAGAGAAAGTATAAGGGGAAATCTAAAGCGAGAAAACCATTATCAAAAGTTATATAAATACTTCTCTAAAGGGGAACCTCCTCTACTCTCAATAAGTTGGGATTACTCTTCCTCCCATCGAAAATAATAAGTGATGAAGCACAATCGTAATAAATGAATACATAAAGGGAAAAAGAAAAGAATGTCTTCCTATGTAGGGAGGTGAAGCAAGTTACTTTGCTTGATACTGGGGACCTAAACATTTTAGGTTCCTAAGAAAATAATATCAAGTTCCAGGTCTGATTACTGATGGTGTACAGTGATCAGACATAAGAAGGTTGTATCATTCACTTGGAGACTCCATGTTTCAAGAATCGGGAGCTCAAAGTTTACATGACGACTCCCTTATCAGAGAATCAAGAATTTTAAAGCACTTATGGTGACTCCATTCCATTGTTTATTGTTTTAAAAATGAATTCAATCATTGGGGGAATTTTGAGGTCTAAGTCGACTTCCTAAGGAAATTATAAAATAATAGAACAAATAATAAAATAAGATTAGATTACATCATCAAATTTTAGAGAGAAAAGAGAAAAAACTAAATTTTCAACTCATATTTTCAGCTTATATCCCTATGGGTTTACTCACATTTTGAGATAAAACACTCGTTGGATGTAGAATTTGATTCCTTATTCAAGGAGTACCCATGTTGCATACTTTCGATGGACCCTGCTACATGAAATTTGAGAAATACATGAAAAACGTGATTACAATCATGTTGTTTCATGTATTTCCCATTTCTAGTGTAGTAGGGTCCATCAAAAGTATGCAACATGGGTACTCCTTGGATGAGGAATTAAAATTTTCATCCAACAAGTAATCCTACTCAAAATTTGAGTAAAACCTTAGGGAGATAAGTTGAAAATACGAGTTGAAAAAGTAGTTTTATTATTTTATTATTTTTTATTATTTTTACTTTTTTAATCCAAAAATGGTGAATCATCCCCCATGGTTGACATCATCATCTTGAATCTTATTAGTTCTTATAAAGTTTACTTTGGGTGTACATGTTTCTTAGGAGACCCATTTTAGACCTCAAAATTCCCCTAATGAATACAACACAGGTATTCTCCTATGGACAAATCAAGAATTCCAGGTTTTCCAAATCTCATGCTCATCATTGGTTGGTTAGCTTATCTTCCATCGTTTAAAGATAAAAAAGGAGATGATGCTAATGTACATTTATTGAGGTTTCATATGCACATCTATAAGCTTAAAATCAAATTTCATGAAGATTGTTTATGAAAATGTTTATGGCAACTTTGGAGGAAAAGGCTAGATCTTGGTATGAAAATCAACATGTTTCTAGTATATGTTCATTAAAGCATTTTGACATTGTTTTTGTGAGAAATACATAGAGGATTATCCATCTTTGTTACTGATTAAGAATTGTTGTGATCATTTTTGAAAGTTTTATTCAATATCTGGAATATTACTATGATGATGATTAGTTCACAAATGATGTAGTAGAGGTTTTAGATGGAAATCCTTTTCAACATTATGAACAAAAAGTAGAAGTCTTGCTTGAATTGCCTTCCCCTCAGGAAGAAACAAAGGACGTATGTTGTCTATCTGTTCATGAATATTTCCCACACAAAATAATTCTTGTAGCACCACAACAAACTGATCAGCTAGAGGTAAAGGAGGAAATTCAGCAGTCTGAACCTAACCAAGAAGAAGACAATAGTGAAAATCAGCATGATATTTCACAAACCATGGATGAACACATTAACATTGTGATTGTCTCAATCGCAGAAGATCAAACTAAAGAAAAACATACTTCTACTAATCAACAAGTAAAGGTAATTGAGCATATTGTTGAACATTCATTTGTTGATTTACAACAGTCTTGTGATCCGAAAGAAGAGCCAACAGAGCTTAATTCTCTTGATCCACAAGAACAGTTTCAAGTAGTGTTTTCTTCAGTGATTAAAGACCAATAAGATGATATTGTTGTCATATTTTAGGAGATTCAAGAGCATTTAGAACACTTGACTACAATGGATTATAACAAGGAAAAACAATTTTCTCCCATTCTGTTTGAAGAGAATTAGTTTTGACACATAAGCAAAACAACAATTTGGAACGGGGTTTGTTTTCCTATTTTAAATCATCCTCAAGATCTTATGTTGCATGTTTTCCATGGTCCTTTGGTCAGTTTATTGCAATCATTTGTGAAGGGAGAATTTTCCAGATTCATCAATGCAGCTATTGGATCCAGTGGAAAAGTTAAGTTTCCATTTTATGAATTTATTTTTCCACCTAAAGAAGTGGAATGAAAACTTCAGTTAAGTATCCATTTGCTTGAATTGTTGCACTAGATGTTTGTTATCACTTGATATGGAAGTCATTTTAATAGATTAGAGTAGGTAGCAGAGTGGAAATAACCATTCTTTCTAGTTTTAGTTTCAGATTGCAGTACAAATTTCAGTTCAAGTGCGTATTTTAGTTTTTAGTGTGCAGTATGGTTTTGATTCCAGTTTGAATATTTTCAGTCACAGAGTTTTTATGACAGAGCAGGTTGTAGGTTTGGGATCAACCCAATGGATCAGGCTACTAGTCTACTGTGTTCTTGACACTTCACCAGGAAGTGCCATCCCTAACTAGAGCCATTGTTAGGGTCCCATAATTTTTATAGGATTTCTTGATTACAGCTGGTCATTATTATGTTTGAGATGTTGTAAATAATATTTCCTCCAACAGATTATTTCCAAAGAGACACCAAGTACCAAGATTTAAGGAGAGTTTTGCATGTAAATGTTTGGATTAGATAATATTGCAGGTATTTTCATCAGAAAAAGCTCAGAAGCAACTTTCCAACAATCTATCATACACTCAAATCTAATTCCTAGATCAAAAGCAAGAGCAAGTTGAAGTCTGCACCACAAAACAAAGTAAAAATACCACAAATGGATAAAGTGTTTTCATATATTTCATACTTCATTTGAATCCTACGTTCAAAGGAAAAGTGTAATAAAGCACAAGAGGAAAAATTTATTTGTCATATTGAGGTCAAATTACACTCCACTCAGCACCCTCAAGATCTACTCTCGCACTTCATCCATGACCTTTATCCATTTTCGACCCCCCCTCTCCATCCTAGCTTTACCACTAGGAGGGGGGGTTCCGAAAAGGTGGTATTCCCCACCGAGTCCCATGGCATGTCTACTACCTTACATTTTTCACCCCGATGGCTGATACCACTTACTGCCCTATACCCCCTCTGAAATTCACCAACCTTCTCCCCCTTTCCCACTAGCTCTTCTCGTGCGCTCCCCTCCACTCCTATCTCGACACCTAGCCATGTCTGTTATGAAATTAACATTTGAGCACACTGTTACTCCCGCACCCCTCACTGTATGCAACTTGGACTTTTTTCCCACCCACATCCACATCATCCCCCACCGCCATGTCACCTCATGCCTCCATGTCATATGTTCATTTCATGGCCAAGTAAAACTATGTTTTCCCTATACAGAACAATCATTTAAAAAATGGTTTACAAACAACTGAGAATGAATTTTCAAAATTGGAAAGCGATTTTTGTTGCTAACATCCTTATGCACAAAAACCTCTCTCCATTTTGTAATATCTATTATGGTTTGGGAGATGCTAATAATTCTTTGAAGGCATATTTTCCAGAAATTTCCTATTTTAATCACATTTTTGTAGAAACTATTGTGGATAATCAGAGATGAATCTTGGGAACTGGAGAAGGTTTTTGTTCTGAAGATACTTAACAACAAAAACCTCTCTCATTTTTGTAAGAGATATTATGGTTTGGAAGATTTGGATGAATCTTTATTGGCATGTTTTCTTGAATTACCCTGTTTTTAGTCACTGTTTTCAAATGCGGTTTCCGAGTAGGTGGAAATTAATTTTCAAAACCTAAAATAGGTTTTCATTATCAACATCATCATTTACCAAAAAATATCTCATTTTTATAGCAACTATTATGGTTTGGGAGAAACAAAGGTATTACAGGACCCCATGTTTCAGAATTTCAGGAGAAAAAATCTCAAAGATAGTTAGTGACTTGGATGCCACCTAATAAAAAAGAGTTGCAATCAAATTCGAATTTCTCTTCTTTGCCCCTAGAAATACAAAAATATAGTGGATTTATTAGTTTTGAATGTCCTATGTTTCATTTCTATTTGTGTAAAACAGTTGGAGATATTTGTAACAAATCTTGATATTTTTTTCAAGATATTTTAGTTCAAGTGACCTTTTGCAGTAGTACAAGACAAGTTGTTTTAGGATTCCTATGTCATATCTATTGGTGAAGTGCATCCACTGTTCTTTGTTTATTTTCTCTATCTATCATGCATATGTATTCTCTATTCTTAATTTTTAAACAGAAGGTATAAGTTCATAATTTGTTTCTTAGCACTCTGTACTTGGTGCTGACAATTATAAATGTTTTCCTCTACTCTCAAGTTAAAGAATTCTTAACTTATCTTTAGCTTCAATTGAATATATTTCTCTTCTTCTACTTCATTTCAATTAAATCTAAAATATCCAATAGTATGCATACCTTGCCTTGTTTCACTCAATCTTGATACTTCTATAAATTAATCACCCCAAGCTCTTCTGACTCCATTGCCCAATGGCCTTCCCTTGTTCTAACAAAACCAATTCATAAGCCAAACTTTGAACTCTCATAACTAGCCTAATATCAGCTTAAAAACCAATTTAAATCATAAATATAGATCCCTCTCTGAAGCTCACAGGGCTATATCCCAACTTCAAAAGTGGTTTGAAGTTGTCCAATGTGTTTACTCCCTCAAACTCAAAAATACAGAATGATATCAAGAGCCTATCAAACTGTTGCTTTGGTCGTGAAGTGTCATTTCAAGTAATTCCACATGTTTCAAGTTTTCTAAATCATTCCTAAGGTTCATTGCATTGTTTATAACATTTTTAGTTTAGTTCATTGTTGTAATACTTTTGCTTCAAGTTGTAAAATGACACTTTTGGTCACAATCACATACACTTTATTTATTGTACTTGGGGATTGTTTGTAAAATAGTGTTTTGATTTGTATTTATCATTTCTCAAGAATTTCTAAGTTTTATTGATGTGCTGGTATTTGTTGAACTTGATTTCATGTCTAGATTCATTGTGTTTTCCCCTTGTTCTATCTTCCAAACTTAGACAAATTTGGTTGTATAAGTTAACCCAAAGGTTAGGAGCACATCACACATTCTTAAGCCTTGATCGAGACTCCTTCATTGTTGGAAGTGCACCTTGCACCATCCAAGAGCATATAGAACACTCCCAAGCATCATTGTTGAGCACATGGCGCATCATCAAAGCATCATCGTGATCCATTCATTCTTTGGCATTTTTCCCTGCACCCTTCTTGGCTCTCTTGAGCACATGGCACACTAGGGAAGCCCAAACCTTGATCCCTTCAGCCTTCCAACATGCGCCCTGTGCCCTCCTTGGCTCTTGAGTGCATGAGCGCATCGCGAAGATCCAAAGCTTCATCCCTTCATCATATGACAATGCATCATACACCCTCCCCATATCTCTCCCCTCTTGAGCACATGAGTGCACCCCAAATCCTTGAAGCTTCATCACTTCATCCTTTCATAGTGTGCCCTTGCACCTACAAGTTTCCTTGCTCTTCCTGAGTGGATTTTTAAGTCATGAAAAAAATATTGGGATGAGACATGTTAGAATATGATATTATTCACTCTAGTGTTTGCATGCTATGGGTGATTGTAGTTGCGGGTATTCCAAGTTAGCATGGCAACTATGCATGAAGAGATCAAACAAAGAGAGTAGTCAAAGGAAGCATTCAAGAACGAAGAACATGTTGAAATCTTGATGATAGAAATGACCCAAAAGAATCCATGTGATAAAATACCCTTTGGAGGGTGAAGACATGACTAGCATTGAAGCTACATGAAATATCGAAGATACAAGTGGTAGCCTTGTCATCTATCGAAGAGATTCCATGTCATCAGTGACTATGATTCCAAGTCATCAATGATAGTGACTTGTCATGTCCTCAACAAATGATGATGTATAAATCATCATGTAATTATGTAGTTATTTTAAAGACAAAGTAGTAGAAGTCCTAGAGTCATGTAATTCCAAACGTCATTTGGAAGTTTGAGAGTTATAAAATTCCAAAGGTTATTAGAAGTTGAAAAGTCAAGAGTCATGAGGATATGAAAGGTCATTCCTCAAGTTATAAAATGGTATTCATTACTAAAGCAAAGGAATTTTGACCTTGGCCTCTCCCATAAGGCATTAGAGAGATAGAGATAGTACTTTTAGGGAGCAGGTAGTGGATGTAATGATCCAATATTGGAGCTAGTGATGTTCATTATACACATGTATCTTGGAACTTTTGCTTAATACTTGAAGCCATTTGGCCAACACATTTTCATGAATAGACCATGGGTGTTTTGAGACTACCCTTCTAATGTTTTTGGTTTATGTTGGATTCCATATGTATTAAAGTAATTAAAATAACTAAGTCATGATTTTGGAGCTTAATTTGTTGGAAATGTGTTGTGATGATTTAACGATTTCTGCATCTATGTGAACTATTTTTCTTGATGTTTAACGATTCTTTCCTATTGTTGTGCATGCATTTCCACTATATTAGTACTATTACTTTTCATTTAGGGGATCAATTTCTCTCCCTTGTAGTGGAAAAAATTTTATACATCTACAATTGGACAAAAACATTATTAGGATTAAGTGGGTCTTCAAGAAACTTCAAAATTGCTATACAAAGTGAAGCATGGAGTTGATGGAAGCATTGAGAAATACAAAGAAAGATTATTGGCCTGAGGTTTCTCCTAGAAAGAGGGAGAATACTACGTCGATATATTTTATCCTGCTATACTCTACACTACTATTAGACCTATTTTTTCCTTTATTATTAATCAAGGATGGACTCTTCACCAGTTGGATGTAAAGATGACATTTTTTCATACCATATTATAGGAAGAAGCATACGTTGAGAAACCTTAGGGATTTGAAGTGATGGATAGGAAGACTCACATTTGGTCTTAGTGGACGTTAACCACCACCATCATCATCATCAACATTACATGGTTTGAAGCAAGCTCCCAGAGCCTAGTATGGCTACACTGACAGTTACCTGGTGAATCTCACATTCACAAGAAGTAGTGTCGATCCATACCTCTACTTCAACATGGTCAAAGTTATGCCTTTAATGTTGTTTTATATGTTAAATATTTATTCTTGATAGGTAATGAGCTCTTGATGCTCGAGTGGAAGGAGATTTTCTCAAAAGTTGAAATGAAGGATTCTAGTATGATGCATTACTTTGTGGGACTAGAGGTGTCATAAAGACCCGGTGAGATTTTCCTTTCCCAAGGAAAATATGTCATGAATTTGTTGGAAATATTTATAACGGTATAATGCAAGTCCCTAACCACATCAATGGAGATGGATTTAGAGAATTTATGCAGAGATGTTGTTCAACCCAATTTGACGAACCCCTTTGAGTATTGACAATTGATTGCGGCATTGGTGTTCCTTGTGAACACCCGTACGGATATATGATTTGTAGTGAACAATTTGGGTCAATTCATGATTGAGCTTGTTCATGCAGTTTAGGTTGCTTCTAAACACGTTGTAAGATATTTTCATGGGATGATTAAACATGGTATGAGATATGCATCTAGAGATGTACGACTTCATGGTTACACTGAAGCTAATTAGTATATAAATGTTATTGATAGGAAAATTGCATCAAGGTGTTGCTTCTATTTTGGTTTTGCCATGATATATTAGATGAGCAAGAAACAAAAGTCCATAGCTTTAAGAATGATCGAGGTAGAGTACATTTTTTCTAGCATGGCTAGCTATGTGGTAGTTTGGTTGAGAAAGCTCTTTAGAGAGCTATTTGAACAATTTCTGGATACATAAACCATATTCCGTGACAATAAGAGTGGGATTTGTATAGACTATCATATTTCATGACAAGTCTAAGAATATTGAAATCATGTTTCACTACATTCAAGACATGGTACAAAGAGGAGCCATGGGACTCAAACACATTTCAATCATTGAGCAGATAATGAACATTCTTACAAAGGGTTTGATGAAAGGGAAGTTCTCAGTCTTTAGAAAGAAACTTGGATTGATTCATGTGACCCTCCCTAGTAAGGGTCCTAGTTGATAGAGGATGCTGAGCTATGTTCTTCCCCCTCTCTAAACTCCAAGGTGAGGATTTGAGCCTTAGAGCTCCTGAGGTTTAGGGAACTTTGGACAATATGATAGTATATCATCCTTACTTCTTGGTAAGTTGTGTCCTGCCTATTGTCAAGATAAATGATAGTCTATGATCCTTACCTCTCTATAAGTCGTATCCTGCCTAGTGTCGAGTTACAGGATAGTATTGATCCTTACCTCTCGGTAAGTCATATCCTACCTATTGTCTATCTTTGGTGTTGACAGAGTATACCCTAGTTGGCATCCCACCCACAAGTTGGGCTTGTTGGGATTTATTTCCATCCCGTCTGGCTAGTGGGTGGTAGCTACATGAGTTAGGTGTGATCCTTACCTCTTAGTAAGTGGTATGTCGCTCAAGTTATGGGATGTAGGTGTTCTACCATTGACTCTTGAGGATCAATTTGGGAAGATCAATAGACAATAGGATATGCATGATCCTTACCATTTATGGTAATTATTATCCCTCCTACTATCACTAGGTAGTGGGATAGGCAAGATCCTTACCTCATGTTCCAGGTGGCTCCAGAGACACACACAAGACAAAGAGGGCATATGAAAGCTCAAAAATAAAAGTGTTTGGATTATGATAAAAATAGGTTCATATTAAATATCTCATTGTCATGATCGCAGTGGTGTGAACGGTTCATCAATCCAAGTTCGGATGACGAAGATAGAGGCAGTCAAAATTGGGTTGACTTTTGGTGACTGGGAAGGCTTAAGGAGGCCACAATTTTGGTTTTTCTGATGGATGGAATCCAGCCAATTCCACCTAGATTCTAGCCCAAATTGTCGCTTGGTTAAAATGACTCCACCCTAATCTGCATCATAAGCAATGAATGGAGGGGCGGGCCACTACCCTTGGCCCATCCCATGTAACCACCATAACATTAAGCACAAATTAACGTGGTGGGATGGCACTTGGGGCATATACCCAACCACCAAATGGAAACCATCGCTGCTAATAAACATGGGTCGGCCCTTGGGGCGCAGACCCAACATACAACCACCCTCGCAAATGAAGTGGAGTAGGGGATGGGTGAGGTGGTCAGGCCACCCAAAGCGGGCCCAACCCGACCTCCCTTCCCATTTAAGATTATTTTTGTGTAGAAAAAGGAGGAGGCAAGGTTTGATAACCCGACCTCCTCCATAATAACCGGATCTCAAACCAACTGTGCCACAACGGATTTCTTGTGAATTCTGCTACCTTTTTATTATATAAACCTAGAATTTACCCAGTGCACCCATGCGTGGACAACCCAGGAGCAAGCACGAAAATCAAGACGATTTTTTATTAATTTTTTAATGCAAGAGGAACAATTACTGAGCAAAATTTCTAGGAGGGTGAAATTTTTATAGTGTCCAAATTGAACAAATTTTATGTCGATCTTACACCTCTCAGCGACACAAACCCGATGGCATAGTTAGTTTCCTGATCTAAGTAGCCGATTTGAAGAGGACCTGTAGGAGGGAATCTTTGAGGAATCTAGGGGGAATTTAAAAGATTCCTTGAGCCCCAGATTTTCACTTTCTCAGAATTCATAAATTTGAAAATCAATTTTGCACTATTTGATGCCACAAATTTAATGGTGTGTTTAGATTTTCCATTTGCTCATTCTATTTTTCGGCCACCTTTCTAAGTGGAGTGCAGGTGTCAGCGTTCATGTGCGAGCAACCATTTCCATGAGATTGGATGCCGTGAGATTGATGGCATGAACGACTTCAGCAGTTTGACATCCGCTTCTTTAGATGGTCCCTGGATGTGAGGTATATGCAATGCGTTCATGTACTTCTTTTACCATGCATTGTGCTACACAAATCCATGTTTGATGCTTGATGTGGGATCTTGTTTCTTACTGGTTTTCATCATTCCTTCTTGATGTGATGCGGAATCATATGTGTGATGTACTTGTTGTCATGATACGTCATGTTGTGTTTTGAGATCCCTTTTCCATTATGTTGATGGGATACTCATGTTGTCGCCATGTATGATTGCATTGAAATCTGTTTTGTGCCATGTTGGCGGGATGCTCATTATCATCATGCATGAGTTTGTGTCATACTGATAGGGGTCCTTTTTTTGAATAAGAGTTCCTGTAGCAGAACATATCTTGGAGCCACTCCTGCATGAGGGCATTTTCCTTGTATGATAGCTAAGTCACCTCTTATGTACGTCATCACTATTAATAGCACTTAGTGCAGCAGCCTACACCATCTTGACATCGAGGCCCAAAGACATAGGCCCTCCTAGATGAACTCCTTTATCAACATATAGATGTATTCATTTATGTTCTTTACAACAAATAGATGTATTCATTTATGTTCTTTTAAAAATGTAATTTAACACATCACAAAAGTAAAAGGTCTTGGAAGGGTCCTTTGTGACACCCGAACCTAGATCAAGTGGTATCAGAGCGGTCTTTGCATGGATTTGAATTGCAAGCATGAACAATGGAACATTCAATGATAGAGGATGAAAAACCGATGTACGAGATCATGCTCAAAATTCCCAAAAGGGTGGAAGTAATGTATGAAACTCTACAGAAAGAGATAGAGGAAAAGGATCGATTGCAACTTTAGTCACAAGCCACAGAAGAGGCCATCAAAGAACTGAAGCACAACAAGCAAAGTCTTCAAATAGAGAACGTTGAATTGAAGATGTGTCTACATGAAGAGAAAGTGGAAAAACAAAGTTTGTTATGACAGCTGCATAACAAACAGCTGCAAGCAAAGGACGAAGCCTTCGAAAAGCTGCAGCATGACCCATGTGAGAACAAAATGTAATTCTCTGAATTCATGTATGTTTCCTGATGATGATTTCGCTATTTTTGAAAATCATACCATAGGAATTGGCTCCAAACTATTGAAGAAAATAGGGTATGAAGGAAAAGGTTAGGGCGTTAATGGCCAAGGCATTGTCAACCCCATCAAAATAGAAGAATTATCCAATTAGACAGGACTTGGATATGTTAGAAAGGAATTTGGGGAATGCACCAAGACAACTAGTGAACCACCAACAACAGATGATGAGCAGTGCTCATTAGTTCTTTCCAAATCGACAGAGAAGGTAAAATATGTTGATTTCATTTCATTTTCTTCGTCACATAGTATGACTTCTATTGGAGATGTTGAGATCCAAATTATAGGGACAAGCATGAGGCTCCTTACCAAGATGAAGCATGAGAAGGAAGAAGAACTTAGTGTTAATAACCAAGGAATAACTCAACCATTGGAGGTTGTGCAGAGACCTCAATTTGCAAGCTTGAGATACATCAAAGGAGAATGCTCGAAGGTATCAGATTCTTCCGAGAAATTGTTGAAATCATTAAGGAAAGAGAATGATGGGAACACATTCCCATCATCCCATGGCAGTTTCCATTGCAGGGAAAGAGCTGAGGCAAGCTCTCATCATAACTAGTTTCGATTCTTGAATGATCATTTCGATTCTAATCATGTTATTAATGATGAACGTAAAACATGGAATTGAAAAACATGTACCTTTTGTGGATTACATAACCATATATTTTCCAAGTGTTGGAAAAGAATGGCAACACACAAAAGGATGAGGCATGAAATATCCTCTCAACAATAGGTAAAGAAACATGTTAAGAAGATCTCGAGGAAGAAGACCTATTGCAGTAATTGTGACAGAAGTGGCCATCATAGAGCCACTTGTTGGAGGCTCCATCCAAAAAAACACCTTAAAGATAAAGCATCGATGCATGAACAAGGTGAAATAGTTATTCGTCAAGCAAAACCACCACAAGGGGATGACCCATTCACATTGATAAGTGAAAAATGGTTTCTAGATATGTTAGCCTGTCATGGTCATGCTTTGGCAAATCATTTGTTGCATTTTAAAATGTAAAAGCGATGATGTGCTTTCCATCAATTGTTAAGGAACAATGGTGTCTGGTCTTATTTTGTGTTGCATGATAAACTGTGAGAGTGATGTTGTGTTTCCATCATGTGTCAAAGAAACAATAATGTTTGGCCTTATTTTGTAAATCAGGTGTTGCAATGGTCAAGTGTTTTCCATCACTTGTTGAAGCAACAATTATATGTTGGCTTTGTTTTCGTAGCTAGGGTATTGTGTCCATCTTGATGTAAACTTGACCACCAAGTATGTGTTATAAACTCATGGCAAGTGTGGGATGCATGGGTCATTATTTGGTCATGAAAGTCAAGCATGTAATCTTCAAAATAATGTACTGTAGGTTGCAGATGTTACAAGTGTTGGCTCATCTCTTATGGCTCCGAAGAACAAAGGTGAAGGAGATGGAAGTGAGACCTTTCAAGACGCTTGTGATGTAGACAAGGTACAGAAAAGTTATAGATTTTTTTTCATGGTTTTGGAGGACCAAAAGCTCCTCAGTGGGGAGGATTGATCCAAGTGGCTCCAGAGACACACAAAAGACAAAGAGGGCTTATGAAAGCTCGAACATCAAAGTGTTTGGATTTTGGTTGAACCAGGTTCATATTAAATATCTTGTCATCATGATTGTGGTGGTGTGAACAATTCATCAATCCGAGTTCGGATCAGGAAGATAGAGGCAGTAAAAGTTGGGTTGAATTTTGGTGATTGGGTAGGGTTAAGGAGGTCGCAATTTCGACTTTTCCAGTGGATGAAATCGAGACAAATCCAGCCAGATTCTAGGAAAAATTGTCACCTGGTTAAAACAACTCCTTCAGTCAAAAATCCAATTTTTCAAAAGGGGCATATTGTTTTGATAACAATTTTTTTATAAAAAAGGGGTGCCAGGCCACCAACCTCGCCACCCCAATCCGCATCATAAGAAATGAATGGAGGGGTGGGCCACTATCCTTCGCTTCCCCCCACATAACCACCATAACATTAAGCACAAATAAAGGTGGTGGTTTGATACTTGGGGCATAGACCCAACCACCAAATGGAAACCACCATTGCCAATAAACATGGGTCGGCCCTTAGGGCATGGACCCAACATACAACCGCCCTCACAAATGAAGTGGAGCAGGGGACAGGTGAGGTGGTTGGACCACCCAAGGTGGGCCCAGCCCAACCTTCCTTCCCATTTAAGATTATTGTTGTGTAAAAAAAGGAGGAGGTGGGGTTTGATAGCCCGACCTCCTCCATAATAACCGGATCTCAAACCAACTGCGCCACAATGGATTTCTTGTGAAGTCCATGACCTTTTTATAATATAGAACCTAGCACTTGCCCAGTGCACCCAAGAATGGAGGAGCCAAAATAGGGCATAGAAATTGAGATGATTTTTTTTAATTAATCTTTTAATGCAAGTGGAACCATGACTGAGCAAAATTTCCAGGAGGATGAAATTTTTGCAGTGTCCAAATTGCACAAATTTTATGTCGATCTTACACCTCTTTGTGACATGAACCCGATGGTGCAGTCAGTTTCCTGATATGAGTAGCTGATTTGAAGAGGACCCGGAGGAGGGAATCTTTAAGGAATCTAAAAGATTCCTTGAGCCCCAGATTTCCACTTTCTCAAAATTGATAAATTTGATAGTCGATTTTGCACTATTCGATGCCAAAAATCTAATGGTGCGTTCATATTTTCCATTTTCTCATTCTATTTTTTGGCCACTTTTCTAAGTGTAGTGTAGGTGCTAGCATTCATGTGCGAGCAACCATTTCCATGAGATTCGACACTGCGAGATTGATGGCATCAACAACTTCAGCAGTTTGACATCCACTTCTTCAAATGGTCCCTGGATGTGAGGTATATGCAGTGTGTTCATGTACTTCTTTTACTATGCATTGTGTTGCACAGGTCCCTGTTTGATTCTTGATGCGGGATCTTGTTTCTTACTCATTTTCATGATTATTGCTTGATGTGATGTGGAATCATATGTGTGATGTACTTGTTTTGACGATTCTTCATGTTGTGTTTTGAGATCCCTTTGTCATTATGTTGATGGGATACTCATGTTGTCGCCATGTATGATTGCATTGAAATCCCTTTTATGCCATGTTGGTGGGATGTTCATTATCATCATGCATGACTTTGTGTCATACTAATAGGGGTCCTTTTTTGACTGAGAGTTCCTGTAGCGGAACATCCCTTGGAGCCACTCCCGCGTGAGGGCATTTTCATTGTATGATAGTGACATCACCTATTATGTACATCATCACTATTGAAAACACTTAATGCAGTGGCTTACAACATCTTGACATAGGGCCTGGATATGTAGTCCCTCCTAGACGAACTCCATTATCAACGGCTTATGTTTTCATGTGTTGATGATTGTCATGTTCCTCTTCATTACAACATGCAAATGTATTCATTTATGTTATTTTAAAATTCAAAATTTAACACATCATGAATGTAAAAGGTATTGGAAGGGTAGTTTGTCACACCCTGACCTAGATCAAGTGGTATCAGAGCGATTTTTGCGTGGATGTGAATTGCAAGCATGAAAAATGGAACGTTCACCGACAGAGGAAGAAAATGCGATGTACGAGACCATGCTCAAAATTTCCAAAAGGGTGCAAATAATGTATGAAACTCTATAGAAAGAGATAGAGGAAAAGGAGCAATTTCAGCTTCAGTTGCAAGCAATGGAAGAGGCCCTAGAAGAACTGAAACACAACAAGCAAAGTCTCCAAACAGAGAACGCTGAGTTGAAGATGTGTCTACATGAAGAGAAAGAGGAAAAATAAAGTTTTCTACAACAGCTGCAAGCAAAGGACGAGGCCTTGCAAAAGCTACAGTGTGATCCATGTGAGGTCAAATGTAATTCTCCAAATTCATATATGTTTCTTGATGATGATTTCGTTATTTTTGAAAATCATAGCACAGCAATTGGCTCCAAACTGTTGAAGAAAATGGGGTATGAAGGAAGAGGCTAGGTTGTTAATGGCCAAGGAATTGTCAACCCCATCAAAGTAGAAGAATTACCCCATCAGATAGGACTTGGGTATGTCAGGAAGGTAGTTTGGGAATGTGCCAAGACAACTAGTGAACCACCAACAACAGATGATGAGCAACACTCATCCGTTCTTTCCAAATCGACAGAGGAGGTAAAATATGTTGATTTCCTTTAAGTTTTTTCGTCACATAGTATGACTTCTATTGGAGATGTCGAGATCCAAATTATAGGGACAAGCATGAGGCTCCTTACCAAGACGAAGCACGAGAAGAAAGAAGAACTTGGTGTTAATAACCAAGGCATAACTCAACCATTGGAGGTTGTGCAGAGACCTCAATTTGCAGGTTTGAGATACAACAAAGGAGAATGCTTGAAGGTGTCAGATTCTTCCGAGACATCGTTGAAATCGTCAAGGAAAGAGAAAGATGGGAACACAATCCCATCATCCCATGACAGTTTCCATTGCAGGGAAAGAGCTGAGGCAAACTCTCATCACCATACTTTCACTAGAGATAGCAAGGAAAGGTATAACCAGTTTCAATTCTCGAATGATCATTTCGATTCTAATCATGTTGTTAATGATGAACGTAAAACATGGAATTGAAAAACATGTACCTTTTGTGGATTACATAACCATACATTTTCTAAGTGTTGGAAAAGAATGGCAACACACAAAAGTATGAGGCGTGAAAGATCCTCTCAAGAGTAGGTAAAGAAACATGTTAAGAAGATCTAGAGGAAGAAGACCTATTGCAGTCATTGCGAAAGAAGTGGCAATCAAAGAGCCACTTGTTGGAGGCTCCATCTAGAACAATGCCTTAAAGACAGCGTCTGTGCATGAACCCGGTGAAACAATTATTCATCAAGAAAAACCACAACAAGGGGATGACCCATTCACATTGATAATTGAAAAATGGTTTCTAGATATGTTATCTTGTAATGGTCATGTTTTTGTGAATCATTTGTTGCATTTTAAAATCTGATGGTGATGATGTGTTTTCCATCACTTGTTAAGCAATAATGATGTCTGGTCTTATGTTGTGTTGCATGATAAACTGTGAGAGTGATGTGTTTCCATCACGTATCAAAGAAATAAAAGTGTTTGGCCTTATTTTGTAACTCATGTGTTGCAGTGATGAGTTGTTTTCCATCACTTGTTGAAGCAACAATGATATGTTGGCCTTGTTTTCATAGCTGTGGTATTCCGTTCATCTTGATGTAAACTTGACCACTAGGTATGTGTTATAAACTCATGGAAAGTGTGGGATGCTTGGGTCATTAGTTGGTCATGAAAGTCAAGCATGTAATTTGAAAAACAATATACTATAGGTTGCAGAGGTTGCAAGTGTCAGCTCATTGCTTAAGGCTCCAAAGAACAATGGTGAAGGAGATGGAAGCGAGACCTTCTATGATGCTTGTGATGTAGACAAGGTGCAAAAAAGTTACAAATTGTTTTTCATGCTTTTGGAGGACTAAAAGCTCCTCGGCGAGGTGGATTGATCCAGGTGGCTCTAGAGACACACACAAGACAAAGAGGGCTTATGAAATCTCAAACATAAAAGTGTTTGGATTATGCCTGAACTAATTTCACATTAAATATCTCGTTATCATGATCAAGGTGGTGCAAACGGTTCATCAATCCGAGTCCGGATGAGGAAGATAGAGGTAGTCAAAGTTGGGTTGACTTTTGGTGACTACGCATGGTTAAGGAGGTCACAATTTCGACTTTTCTAGCAGATGGAATCTGGCCAACTCCAGCTAGATTCCAGGTGAAATTTTCGCCTAGTTGAAACAACTCCGATCAAAAAATCGATTTTTCAAAAGAGGCATATTGTTCTGATAACAAAAAAAATTAAAAAAAAAGGGTGGTGGGCCACCAACCCCGCCACCCCAATCCGCATCATAGTAAATGAATGGAGGGGCAAGACACTACCCCTGGGCCCTCCCCACATAATCACCATAACATTAAGAACAAATTAAGGTGGTGGGCTGACCCTTTGGGCATGGACCCAGCCACCAAATGGAAACCACCGTTGCCAATAAATGTGGGTCAGCCCTTGGGGCACGGACCCAACGTACAACTACCCTCACAAATGAAGTGGAGCAGGGGACAAGTGAGGTGGGCAGGCCACCCAAGGCGGGCCCAACCTAACCTCCCTTCTCAATTAATATTATTCTTGTGTTAAAAAAGGAGGCGGTCGGGTTTGACCACCTGACCTCCTCCATAAGAACCGGATCTCAAAACAACTACGCCACAACGTATTTCTTCTGAAGTCCACTACCTTTTTATTATATAAAACCGAACATTTTCCTAGTGCGCCTAAGAATGGAGGAACCAAGAGAGGGCATGGAAATTGAGACAATTTTTTTTTAATTAATTTTTTAATGCAGGTGGAACCATGACTGAGCAAAATTTCTAGGAGGGTGAAATTTTTGCAGTGTGCAAATTGGACAAATTTTATGTCGATATTACACCTCTTGGTGACACGAACCCGATGGTGCAATCAATTTCCTTATTCGAGAAGCCGATTTGCAGAGGACCCAGAGGAGGGAATCTTTGAGGAATCTAGTGGGAATCTACAAGATTCCTTGAGCCCTAAATTTTCACCTTCTCAGAATTCATAAATTTGACAATCAATTTTTCACTTTTTGACACCACAAATTTAACGATGCGTTCAAATTTTCCATTTTCTTAGTCTATTTTTTGGCCAATTTTCTAAGTGGAGTGTAGGTGTCAGGATTCATGTGTGAGCAGCCATTTCCATGAGATTTGAGATCGCGAGATTGATGGCATGAACAACTTTAATAGTTTGACATCTAATTCTTCAGATGGTCCCTCGATGTGAGGTGTATGCATTGTGTTCATGTACTTCTTTTACTATGCATTGTGCTAAACAGATCCTTGTTTGATGCTTGATGTGGGATCTTATTTCTCACTCTTTTTCATGATTCCTGCTTGGTGTGTCGCAAAATCATGTGTGATGTACTTTTTTTCATGATTCGTCATGTTGTGTTTTGAGATCCCTTTGTCGTTATGTTGATGGGATACTCATGTTGTCGCCATGTATGATTGCATTGAAATCCATTTTGTGCCATGTTGGTGGGATGCTCATTATCATCATGCATGAGTTTGTTTAATACTGATAGGGGTCCTTTTTTTCACTGAGAGTTCCTATAGCGGAACATCTCTTGGAGCCACTACTGCGTGAGGGAATTTTCCTTGTATGATTGCGACGTCACCTCTTATGTACATCATCACTTAGATTGACAGCACTTAATGTAGTGGCCTACACCATCTTGACATCAAGGCCCAGAGACATAGTCCCTCATGGACACACTCCGTTATCAACAGCTTATGTTTTCATGTGTTGATGATTGTCATGTTCCTCTTCTTTACATCATGTAGATGTATTCATTTATGTTCTTTTAAAAATGAAATTTAACACATCATGAAAGTAAAAGGTCTTAGAAGGGTCCTTTGTCACACCCGCACCTGGATCAAGTGGTATCAGAGCGGTCTTTGCGTGGATATGAACTGCGAGCATGAACAATGGAACATGCAGCGAAAGAGGATGAAAAAGCGATGGAAATAATGTATGAAACTCTACAGAAAGAGATATAGGAAAATGAGTGATTGTAGCTTCAATTGCAAGCCACAGAAGAGGCCCTGGAAGAACTGAAGCACAACAAGCAAAGTCTTCAAACAGAGAATGTTGAATTGAAGATGTGTCTACATGAAGAGAAAGAGGAAAAACAAAGTTTGCTACGATAGTTGCAAGCAAAAGGATGAGGCCTTGGAAAAGTTGCAGTATGACCCTTGTGAGGTAACATGTAACTCTCTGAATTCGTGTATGTTTTCTCATGATGATTTTGCTATTTTTGAAAATCATACCACAGGAATTGGCTCCAAACTGTTGAAAAAAAGGGGTATGAAGGAAAAGGCTAGGGTGTTAATGGCCAAGGCATTATCAACCCCATCAAAGTAGAAGAACTACCCCATTAGACAAGACTTGATATGTCAGAAAGGAAGTTGGGGAATGCACCGAGATAGCTTGCGAACCACCAACAATAGATGAAGAGCAACCCTCATCAGTTCTTTCCAAATCGACAGAGGTGGTAAAAGATGTTGATTTCCTTTTGGTTTCGTCGTCACATAGTATGATTTCTGTTGAAGATGTGGAGATCCCAATTACAGGGACAAACATGAGGCTCCTTACTATGACGAAACAAAAGAAGGAAGAAGAACTTGGTGTTAATAACCAATGCATAACTCAACCATTGGAGGTTGTGAAGAGACCTCAATTTGCAGGCTTGAGATACACCAAAGGAGAATGATCGAAGGTGTCAAATTCTTCCGAGGCATCGTTGAAATTTTCAAGGAAATAGAATGATGGGAACACATTCCCATCATCCCATGGCAGTTTCCATTGCAGGGAAAGAGCTGAGGCAAGCTCTCATCGCCATACTTACACTAGAGCTGAGGCAAGCACAATTTTTTGGTGCTTCATCTCTATTCCTAAGAAAAGGCTCCCTGATGGATGAAGGGTGGTAGATATAGCTCCTCTATGATGTCAAATTCTTCTCCTTTTATATTTGAGAGTGTCCAATAGAGATGAAGCACCAAAAATTTGTGGGCCTCATTGGGTTTAGTTGGCCCATCAACTTCCTGAGGTTATAACTTTGGCATACATTATTCATTTGATGCGTATGATACCGAATTAGAAATATCTATTCAAAGACTACAAATTTCAACTACATACACCAACTGATTCTCAAGTGTTTTCCCATTTTCCAAAAAAAAGTCATTTACAGTGTCAATTAGTGGTGAGGGCCAAAGTGGAATAGGAAGGTGGCCACCAATATCCACCTAAATCAGCAAATTAATTTCAAAATCAATGTGTAACTTTCACAATTATAGAGGGCCTACATAATGTAAATTAACTAGTTATATGCTTATATTTTTTTATAATTGAATAGCAATTTAGATATGTATAATATTAATGTAAGGAATAGTGGACTATATGTGGGAATGAAAAGAATCCACGAGGATGCTTTTAGTTATAAACTAGAATTTGCTACATAATCATGAATATAGATAATGATACTTTGACATATCATTGATTGTTTTATGATTAAATAATCAATGGGGATGACCCTTTGTTGTTGTAAAAAAATGCATTCACTAGTATAAATAATAAAAACAAATTATACACATAAACACACAATATTTACATGATAAAACTATGATAGGTTTATCATATACCTACCCTTATCTCTTAGACTTAGGTTTATCATATACCCCCCTTATCTCTTAGAACATATATGGAGTGGGTTCTATTACAATAATTTCAATAACTATCATTTCATTCATAAAATTGAATAACTGCAATAACATTTGCTTAAGTAAACATAAAATTTACATTTATTAATTGTTGTTATATTTCCAATAATATCTATTTTTATAAAAGTTTCCTAAAGCCTCACCTAAATTATATGACCTTTTCAATAGACAAAGAGAAATATGTTCAACCAAATTGGCTCATTGCAAGCATGTGAAACAACAATATATTCTACTTTTATGATGGATAAAGCTATTGTTTCCTAAAGCTACTCTAACACATGAGATATATACTCATTTTCTTCTTCATTTATAGGACATAATCCAAAATAATGTTTAAAATCAGAATCAAAAGGAATATTAATCAATTTCATATTGTTCATCCAAGTTTCAAGTAATTTTTCTACATATTTCCACTGTAAAAACATCAACTTATCATTTTTCATGTCCCTGTGTATTTCAATTCCCAAGATTTATTTTCCAAACTCCTACATCCTTCCTATCAAATGACCTAAACATCTAAAGATATCATCAACATACAATACTAAAATATCAAATATTTCATTCAAACTTTTAAAGAACACAGGATCATACTCACTTCTATTATAATGTTGGCTCATCATGAAAACATCAAACTTCTTTCACCATTGCTTAGCAACTGATTCAGCCCATACACGGATTTCTTGATCTTGCAAACTAATTTTACAAAACTCTCTAGCTGTTCTATATAAATAAATTCATCCAAATCAGCATGCAAGAAAGTTGTTCTAACATTTAATTGTTCTAGTCCAAAACAAGTAAGCAAATAATTTTAACACAATGAGGAGTAGAGATCGACAAGAACAGCTGATTCAAGGAATGGATCATTATACGACTTGGAGAAACGGGAGAAATTACTACCCGGTTTTGTTTTTCTCTCTTCTTTTGGCCGAGCTAGAGCAACATAAAGAGGCTTGCCCTTAACAACTTTCCCATTCATTTTTGCTATAGCAAAGGATGCTTCCTTAAGAGATGAGAATGATACAAAACCTGAACCTGTACTGTGTCCATGAGTATCCCTCATTATTTTACATGAGGTGATTGTGCCATAAATAGAGAACAATTCTCTCAACTCGTTATCATCAATACTTTTGTCCAAATATTTTAAATAAAGATTTGTTCCAGATGGCTTCCTCAATTCAGATTTTTTCAATGCTTTTCCAACGTACCATTTCCTGCCATCAAATTCCTTTCCGTTTAAACTATCAACACACTTTGCTGCATCATCTGCATTCTCAAAATTGACAAATCCAAAACACTTGGACTTTCCGTCTGCATCCCTCATCACTACCACGCTGGTAATTGTTCCATACTCACCAAAATAATTCCTCAAGTCCTCATCATTCATTGACTCTGATAAATTGCTAACAAAAACATTATTAAACTTTGCTGCTCCTTTTGCTTCTCGCTTCTCCTTTTTCGTGAATGGAGCAACATAAATGGGTTTGTCATTTATCAACGCACCATTCATATTTTGTATTGCATTTTGCGCTGCTTCGTCCTGCTCAAATTGCACATATCCATATCCTTTGGATTTGCCAGATGCATCTGTTGCAATCTTAGCAGAGAGAATGGGTCCGAACATAGAGAATTTATGATAGAGAGTTTTATTGTCTACTTCTTTCTCAAGATTCTTAATAAATAGGTTGGCTGATTCACACTCGCGGATGCTAGGGTCGCGGCTTGAGTACATTATCCGGATAGGCTTTCCATTAAGGGGTGTAAAATTCAAGCTACGTAAAGCCTCGCTGGCATCTTCAGCGGTGCTGTAATTGACATAGGCATATCCGAGAGAAGTCTCGGTTATGGCATCTTTGCAGATGCGAACAGTGTGCACTGGGCCTATCCTTTGGAAGAGTTCATGAATCTGGGCTTCTCGAACATTAGGCTCCAGATCCCCCACATACAAACATTTCCTCGCTGATTCATTGTCGCTGCCATTAACACCGGCTTCTCGGGCTTGGACCTTTGTCTGTGCAATTGCCTCCATGCTTTTGTTTTTTTATCTCTTATCTCTGCTTTCAAATACCAATTCAAATAAAAATCCAACTCAACTCAAATGAAAATCCAGACTCACCTGAAAATCCAGACTCACCATAAAACGCAGATGATGTTCAAACTCCGGGAAGAGAGAAAAGAATCCTTACGGCACTTTTGTCTTTACGGCAGATTTATCGATTTTCTTGTGTAATCCTTTGTACCTACCGAAATAATACGCAGAGGGAGGAAGGTGAGAATACAGCACCAATTCAATGGTCATGTTGATATACTTATATAGTCGATGGGATTTTGCAGGTGCGGTGATAGGCCGACCTTTCGAAGTCTTGCGTTTTTTCTTAGGAATTTGAAAGGTTAGGTTTAGATAGAATTTAATTATATTCATTAAGTTAACACGTATTTTAATTTTAATGTACTTATAATTATATTAACTAATTAAATATATTATTTATTAGACTGTACATGTATAGATATGGATAATATAGTAACATAGATAATAGGCTATTTTTAAGATTGCAGATTCTTGGAATATTCAGGAATCTAACAGACATGGGTATGGTCAATTATATTTTGGGGATATGCAAGATAATAAAGTTATGTTGAAAAATGTCTTCTTAAACAATAATAGGTGTGTGTTATGAATTAGATTATCTAATTTTTTGGTTTTTATATACTTATTTGAAAGACAAAAATATATAGATTTCGTGATGGTTTCCATGGCTAATTTGCAAATTCTTGTGCATTTCAATCATTGTGTAAGAATAATAAACCATGCAAGATGCCACATATTTGGAACTATTTCAAGGATTCCCTGGCTAATTTGCAAATTCTTATGCATTTCAATCATTGTGTAAGAACAATAAACCATGCAAGATGCCACATATTTGGAACTATTTCAAGCATAGGCATGAGAAATGTGCATATTATGGAGTGGGTGCATGCACCAAAATGACATTATGCATACAAGAAATGAGGTTCAAAGCCAATTTTTCATTGATGATATAAAACCTATTATTGGATGGTGCTGTTTAGTAGTAGAAAAAGGAACAACAAAATGAGAAGACCAATGGACATGGATAGACATATTTTTTGGGAGGTGGTAAGTGTGGATTGCTAAAAGAATATATAAATAAAAAAGTAATCCATGATACTCATCAATTTACTAAAAACATCACACAATTCTATAGTTAAAATAAGGATGCATATTTTTTTTAGCTATGTGAATCTAAATATTTAGTTGATCGATGGAATTGCGTATATTTCACAATTAACCGACATAGTACTAGTGAGTTATCCTAGTTTGGATAGGAAGAATAAACTATTTCACTACATTATGATTGTGTGCCAAATGTCATTCAACTAGGTTCGATTAATATTTTATTTACTTTCATTTAGCAAGAATGAATGTGTCTAAATATTGGGTTGATAGATGAGATTGTGTATATTTCACAATTAACCAACATATAACCAGTGAATTCTCCTAGTTTGGATAGGAACATTAAACTCTTTCACTAGATTATGATCATGTGCCAAATCTCATAAAAATGGGTTCAATTAATATTTTATTAATTTTCATTTAACAAGAATCAATGTAGTGTGACTTCTTGATCTAGTGGTCTCATGTGTTCGCATTGCCTTTTTTGTAGGGTATATATGCATGTCAGTTTCCCGGAAGCTAATGAATTGCACATTGACTATTGGTTGACACATTAATTAGAGGTAAATAAGAGTCTCAATGTCTTAGTAACTAACTCCAAAAGCATTAAATGATTCGATTGATGGTTATTAAAGGAAAATGTCTATCCTAAAATCAAAAAATATGGAAGAAATGTGTTTATGTAGGTCAACATTGTAGACCAAATGAAACTGTATACTACTATACAAATTTAGGTGTTTCCTAAAACCTCCATCAACATATAATGTTAAAGAATAAATGATCAAAGGTACAATAATTCTTAGTTCATTCTAAGAATGAGAATGATGTAGGAACATATGAGAAGAAATATATTTCACCCACATGAATACTTATTTTTATTTTTTTTATTTTCTATAATTCATGATATTTAGCCTATAAGAGTATGTGTTAGATAGGAGGTTATGTTGAAGTTTCCTTAAGGGGAAAAATGTAAATATTACTTTAGGTAGAGTGATATAGTTTCTAAAAGAGGGGCAACTGTAGCAAAAATCTAAGAAGGTTGTTAGTTACATTCTCAATTTTGTAGCAGAGGTTTTTCTCTCTAGGAAAGAAGGACTAAGAAGGGGGAGAGAGTTGAAGAGAGAGAGAAAGGTTCATTTTTTCCTATTTGGTTGTCTCATTTTGTGTAGTAGAATTATTGAACCCTGTGTAACAACTTTTCCTCTATGTATTATATTTTCAGTTTGAATCGTACTCTCTATTCATTTTATTTGATCACTATAAGTTGCTTTATGGTCATAATGAAAGAAAGCATGACCTAACCCTCTGATCATATGATTGGAAGAGTGAATAGAGGTTGTGGGAAATGTGAGACATCATTTCTTAACGTGCCTTTTGAACGTGTAAGTGAACAACCCACAAGCAATGTCGTTCGAGGGGACTTCATTCTTGTCACAGAAACCCAAAAAGGAAACTTTGTGTCTTAAAAAGGTTATTGTGCCTTCACCATCATATTTAAGTTGTGACAAGTCATTGATAACATCCTTTGACACCTCAAATCATGAGCATAAGAAAAACATGTAGGAGTTGAGATTTTGATGTAAGTCATGAATGATGTGCAAAGACTCAAAATAGACTTTGAGGGCTCAACTTTCCATCTATCCCTCCTTCCAGTGCCACAAATGCTGACTGTGTTGGACCCGCCAACATTTAAGGGGATCTCCCCAGTGAGAAGTCCCAACTAGACCTCAGACCATTTGGAGTAGGAGTCCCAACAATGGGTAGTAATGTAGTGCCTTGACCGTAATAGCACGTAGAGATAAGTATGATGACTTTGGGCGGAAGCAAGTGTTTGGCCTTACAACGATTCATGGGAGATGCATGGGGATTCTAAAACACTGAGGAGAAAAGGAAGTGTGTCCCTTAAAATCCTGTAATAGTATGTAGCCTTAAAGGAACACAAAAGCGGAATGACATCACAAGATGCAATGCATAATAGTCCACAAAACAAAGTGATGGGTTAATCCAACAACACACCTTCAACAAGATTCATACAATTTCATACAAAATAGTTCATAAGAAAATGCGTAATTTAAACAACATACATTGCTAAAGTAACCAGAATGGTTGAACTACAATAACAACATGTGCATGAAAATGTGTTGGCTCAGCTATATTTTTATTAAGTCAAAGTTCCATCCATACATACACAATTGAAGGCCACTAGGCCCAATAATGGAACATTACAGTCAACACCGCCTACTCCTCCGAATAAGTATACTCGCTCTATGTTGTGGATAAGCCAAGGCTTATCACAATACTCCCAAGCCTTCTCTAAGCCTAAGCCTAGCCAAAAGCTTGGCTCCCAAAAAGCTCATTTTATGAGTTATGAGGTTCTATTTATAATAAAGGGTTGGGTGAACCTTTACATTCCCATTTGAATATTTGACTACCCTCATGACTCTTCAATATCTTTAAAAATAACTCTTTAAATTACATAGTGACTGTTCACATTCCACTAATGACACTTAGAATTTCACTTACAATATATTCACAAATAATATATGATTTCCACATGTACCCATGTGAGACAAAATAGGCTGGAGATAGTGAGACAAGACACACCACTATGACTCAGAAGACTAGGACGAGACCAACTCGGCAACATCCACCTGATGACTCTCGGTGACATATTGTTACCAAGCTTGGTACTGTGCTATTGTGTGCCCATAATGCTTTATGGTACCTTTCTGGAAGTGAACTCTTGCCTCCATAGATTGTGGTTATATGATCTGGGAAACTTTATCCAACTCATCCCCAAGCATATGCAACATGGTCTCGACTATGGTAGGACCACTGATGTACTTCTGCATGTTATCTTTGATCATCTCCAAGTCATTGGTGGTGGTCTCTTACCTGATCTGCTCCATGTACCTATCGATATCTATTTATACTTGGATATTCTACTTCGCTACAATGAGGGAACCGATTGATGCGATCTTGTGCATCCTCACCATCACATCGAAAATCTTGAAAAATCGTGCATATGAAGCCATTATGTTGCTAAGAAACGGGGTGAGTTGCTCATAGCTTTGGATCTGCATCTGGATCTTTTCTTTCTCTAGCTCAGCTTGCGGCTTCATCATCTTAGGCAAGTGAAGTGGAGCTCCTTTGTATCTCATTGTCCATACCTGCACATGGGTGATAACAGTGTGTATCTCTTTGAGAGTTTGGAAAATAGTTTTGCTCCACCGCTGAAAACCAAATAGATGGACAACTGCCTTATGCATGGTCAAAAATCTGGCAGAAACTATGGTGGTCTCAAGAGCTAATACTTCAGTAAGTATTTACCTCCTCATTTATGACATTACGGATCCTACGAATTATTCTAATTTCTTCCTAGTCGCTTGCAATTTATTAGCCATCTGTTAATTCTCTGCTAACAAGAAAATGGCATTCAAGCTTATGGCTCTTGCATAAGCCATAGTGGCATCAACCATGGCGACTAGATGATTCTTGACATCTGGCACTATCACCCTTTCCTTCATAAATGTAGGTGACGTTTGATCATCTAGGAAATGATTTCTCTTCATGTGTACAATCCTCAGTTGCAACTCATCAAACATCAGATTGTACACATCCATCATCGGATCATCATCAAGGCAAAAAACCTCCCCTTGCTTACTCAGGACTGGTTCTGATACTGGAGGTGGTAGAGATTGAGGGGCGGCCTTGGATGCTCTCAACATGAGGTTGGTATCTTTGTCCTATGGATCTTGATCCTGCATCTTCTCACCCTCTTCTTCATCTACTGGTTGTTTTGACTCCTCAACTTATATAGGCGGAGGTTTCTCTATGGTCATGTCTTCCCTTCTTCCTATTCCTATTTCTTCTTCTCTTCCTTCTCTATCCTTCTTATCTCCTACTCGTCTTTCTACTTCTTCTATGTTTCCTGCAACTTCCTTTCTGCTTCCTCCAAACTTTGTTTCTCTCTCTTCTTCCATTCTACTCTCTTTATGTGTTATTGCCTCTTTTCCTCCACTGCTAAAGTTTCTTTCTCAATCAGAGGATATTCTCTGAAATTGTAGCTTTTGTCAGCCTTTAGGTTCTTGGAAATCTTCCTCTTACCCTGATCCCACATGGGTTTGTTGCTTATTACTGGTGTTTTTGTTTCTTCCTTAGGTGTTGTTGTCTGTAGAGAAGCTTTCTATTCTGTGGCTATGTTGATTAGTTCATTGAGCTTGGAGTGGTTGTAGCAATACCTCCAATATTCTTCCTCTACCCAATGACATGCCTCGTGGATCAATGGATAATACACTCTCACACAGTGGTTCTTCAAAATCTTGTGGGGATCATACATATCATAATATATGGTGTTGAAATCATACTTCACTATCCCCTTGGCTTCGACATCCACATATTTCAAGCTCTTATCTTGTACAATCCAATCTGCAAAGGAAGAGAAGGCAATGGTGCCTTCTTCCTCCTATGCATCCCTGCTGATAACCATGAGGAGATGTGATATGCAACCTCTTGCATGAGAAACTTATCCTCAGGATTTCCATAGCTCGAAGATCAAATGTGTAAATGAGCTATGGAAGAAGTGACACTTGGCAACAATTTCCAAAAATAACTCAAGTATAACTCTGACTACTAAAAATAGATCCCTTTTTTTTAGGGATGTGTTAGCACTCTGTAATTTTTGAGGTTGTGAAAGAAAATACAGAGATAACAACAAAACCACTTTGGATCTTAGGATCTAGCCTTCCTAAACTCAGAGAGGTATCTCTCTATCAGATTTAAATTTTTTGTATTTAGATATTAGGCTAGTTATGGGAGTTCAGAGTTTGATTTTAAAATTGATTTGGTTGATTAAATATCTAAAACTTCCTTTGGTCTATGGAGTTTACAAACTTAATGTGGATTTGTCGCAGATTTTTAAAGGAGTTTCACAGGGCAAGGTAGCTAAACTAACTGGACCTTTTATATTTAAATGAAATGTAATGGAACAAAAGATATAGGTTCAATTGAAACTAAAGAGCAGTTAAGAATTATTTAACTTGATATAAGAAGAAAACATTTAAATTACCCCAAGCCAGAATCAAAGTGTATCTTTCAACAAATTATATTCATCAATTTTCTATAAAATAATTCAGATTTAAGAACACATAAGTATGGAAACAAAGAAACAAACACATTGAAGTGAGAGAAGCACTTCACCAAATAGTCCAACACATGAATCCTTTGAAGAATGTCCTTTTTATTACTAATCAACCCATTAAATGGAAATAGTACAATATATTTATGGAATATAAAAACCAACCCTTCATACTTCAGAAAAGAGAAGTATTTATAGGTTTATTTACAAAATGTCTTGTCAAACCAGATCAGGATTTAGTTTAGGAATTTCTAAAACCAATTCTAACTATTTTTTACAAAATATAGGAAAATTAAAACTTCTTAAATTCGTGGCCCTTGCTTTGTGGAACTGTTGAATATTTGGCCCCCTAATTTCTGCTACACTGTTGTGCCTGGAAGAAAAACATATTCTTACTCCAGTAACTCACACAATTTATCCCAACTTTATTAACTAGGGATAGATGTCTTGAGTAACTTATTGTAGACCTCATCTACTTCAGTATATTTGGAAACAGTTGGTTTGGAAATAAAGATGTGCTTGATTTCATACTAGATGTCTAAGTCATACATCAATGCTTCTAAAAACTATTTCCCTGTTATGTTGACTTTCACTCTTGCAAACTTAGTACCATATTTAGCAACAATCATCAATTTTTGTCTATAATCTAACCATGTGCCAAGCTTGTCATTTATCACTAGTAAACTGAGAAGTCCCTTTTTGTAGAGGACTTCCAATTTTTTGAAGAAACTATGTACACTTATGTCTAGAACTTGACATTTTTCTTCTAGCTACATGATCAAATTTCTTTTGGTCAACACCTTTTTTACCTCTATTATGGTCTCAATCATGTCCTCAATCTCTAGTTATTCTAGCTCCTACTTGTTTTTTGAATTGAGGAACTTAATGAGCTCTGTAGCTTCACTTGGTTTATCACCCAACTGATCTTTGATTTGTTCAATAGCTTCATTAAATTTTTCAATTAATTACTTCTACTCAAATATGATATTTATAGATGGCCAAATTTATATCATGGCTTCATTTATCCTTTTCCAAATTTTCTCCTTAACTTGAGCTAGGGTATTACCCATGGCAGATTCATTTTATATTTGTTTCTCTCTGGGTAAGCCTCTTGGAGTTCTTCAGCTCTGTTAGGAGAGAATTTTTATATCTGGTGTTCTATTCCTATAGGACCTTTACATCCTCTCATAGCTTTTTTATTTCTTCTCCTTGTATCAAAAAATTTTCCATTGGTTGGGCTAGTTTGATAGAATCATTTGTAGTTGAAGTAGAGGGTGCTATAGAGGAGGATGCTCTTGTTGTTGTAGTTGATGTAGAAATGCCTATATGAAGTATTGATGCAATAGGCACTGCATAAAGAGGTACCGTAGAAAGTGATATGAAATCACTTATGAATGATCTCAGTTAATTAATGTAGGTATTATAGACTCATGCATTGGGATATGCCTATGTTATTTTAAGCAACGATCGATAAGATTGCGAAATACATAGGCATTGGAAAACAGTAAGAGAAACACAACAAGCAAAGACAAAACATAACAATTTAATAAGGATTTCAACCAATCTTCCTAGGCTATGTCTCCTGGTCCAGCTTTCAGTGGTGGCCTTTTTTTCTTATGTCTTTAAGAAATTTTTTTACAATGAGGAGCTCAATTTAAGTCTTTTGTAATAGATTATGCTTAGTAGGGTGGTACTTGGATTCCCTAAGCCACTAGAGTACATAAACTCCCCCTTACCAAGTCTCGACCTCAGCTGGTCTTAATGGGATGAGTCCAATTTGGTACTCAGTTCCCCACAGATATCCTCACAGGGATTTCTTGAACTGATTCTGTCTGCTCGATGCTACCTTAGCTCTGCAGTTTAGCTGGACTTCTATGTTCTTTATTTCTTGCTTCACTCTCTATTCTGTCTCCTTCTCTATTCTCTGTTTATTCGTGGCTTAAAGCCAATTTGTCCCTTAACTGTTCACTTCCTCTTCTGACTCTTCAGATCGCCTACCTCTATCCACTGTAATTCCCTACTTTTGTGTCATCACCACTATGTAACGTTTCATAGAGAGGTGGCCACTTGTCTCCTTATGAACTGAGTGCGAGTCTTTCCTTGAACGGTCGTTATTTCCGTTATTTCCCAGATGCTTGCAAAACATATCCTTCTGTCAATTCATTGGTCGAATCGGACTTCAAATCTTTATGCGCTATAGCTTATTTCTCTCTTGGGTCCAATCATCCATCAGGTTGAACCTCCGTCATTTGATCTAGATCCCCCAAATCCTATGGTCTTCACTTATATAGCACGGTTGAGTTTCTCGACCATTAGTTCACGATGTAAGAAGTTTTTCTCTCTCCCCGCCGGACACGTGTCACTCAGTGTATGGAATCACTTGCCCCCTACCAAACCCGCCTAACCGCCCGAAATGCCTCTGATATTTTTTCGATTTTGGGCACGAGACCTGCCTATCGATTTTTGCACTTTCCCACGGTTTTCTAGTTTCCCTTGTGACCGAGCGCTCGAGGCTTTTCCATCTCGAGGTGCTTTTCCCAGCGAATCGCATATTAGAAACAACCTCTATTTTCTGATCTAGACTCCCTATTTGCTAGTTTGTGCCACTACGTGGTCTCCATGGGCCAACGGTCAACTCGCTTTGACCAAGGGTCCTCATTGTTCCGTGCTGGCTACAACTGCCACTGTCTAGAGGTCCTTCCTGATAGCTCGTTGTTTACAAGATTTTGGAGTTTGACATAGTTTGAAACAGTCATAGAAACTCTGATAATTTTTAAGGATCCAATTTGAATCATGGCCTTCCCACTGAAAAAGCTTTTGGACCACAAAAGTTGGTATTCAAGCATTGACTAAGTGAGGATACAACTTTCTCACCTATCCAATCTCTATCCATTTTGCACTGCTTGGCTTTGAACCCCTGAGCCCAATTCTGAGGTACTCAACATCTCCCCTGCACGTCGTTCTCATCTTCCTGTACAGAACTATGTCTTCCTACAATTCATTAAGATATTCAGGTAGTAGGTCATCAATAGAAGGAAATTGACTCTGCTCTTTGGGATCCTCAATTAGTGAGGGTTCGAACAATCTCAAGCTATCTACATTTACGACTGAGTAGATGTGCATGTAAGCTAGTAGATAAAGGCGAAAAGCATTCTCACCAATTTTCTCAAGTATCTTGAAAGGTCCATACATGATAGGCTTTAGCTTTTTACCTTCACCTTGCATTCTGTCCTTGCTAATATATAGCCAAACTTGATCACCGACTTGGAAACTATGCTTCATTGGATGCTTGTCATGCCTTGCCTTGTATTTGGCCTGGCTCTTTTCCATTTGTTCCTATATTGCCTGGTGGATCTCTTGGATTTGTTCAATGAACCTAGTTGCCTTGTCCACATCGTTGTGTCCCTCAACTGTTGTGTGCTTACCAAAGACAAAATCCAAGGGAGACCTTGGTGTGAAACCAAAACAAGTCTCAAAAGGAGATCTCTATGTAGAAGACTATTTGGCTCAGTTGTAAGCATGCTGCACGTAACACAAATGTTCATCCCAAAGCGTAGGATTCTTAATGCAATATCCCCTGAGTAACTGGATCACTATCTTATTGACTACTTCTGTTTGGCCATCAGTTTGTGGATGGAAAGTTGTGCTTTTCTTTAGTTTGGTGTCCATCAGTTCCCACAAACTTGACCAAAAATTTCCCACAAATCGGGTGTCTCAATCAGATATAATGGAAGTGGGTAATCCAAAATGAACCCATACATGTTGAAAGAATAGTTTTGTAGTTTGTTTAGCTATAATTTATTTATTACAAGGTATCAAAATACACATTTTGCTAACCTATCCACAACAACATACAAATAATCATGATCTTTCCTAGATTTAGGCAGTCCATGGAAACACTTTCCCAAGGATGAGAAGGAACTCGTAATGAAGTGTACAAGCCTAGTTTTCTATTGCTGGGCTTGATTTTAGCACATATAGTACACCCTTTTACATATCTAGAAACTGTCGTTCATTTCTAGCCAATAACAAAATATCTGCAGTTGTGCAACTATTTTACTTACCCCAAAGTGACCTGATATTAGAGAAGTGTGTGCTCTTTTAATTATCTTTACTCTTTCAATTTGTGGAATACATAGCTTCCCACAATGATATAAGAGTCGATCCTTAATATGATAATCCAATTCTTCTACGCGTTTTCCTTGACTTAAAGTTGCATATACATCTTTAAAGTCTATATCTTGAGCATATTGTTCAATGTAGCTCTCATGTAACACAGAATTATGCTTAAATATAGTAGATGCATTTATAATGGGTCTAGATAACATATCTGCAACTTTATTGTGTATACCCTTTTTATATCTAATGACTAAATGAAACTGTTGTAGAAAACCCATCCATCTATAGTGTCTTGATTGCTACAACTTAGTTTGGGATTGTAGATATTGAATTGGTTGATGATCAGTATGTATAACTGTTTCTTTGCCCATTAAGTAATGTTTCCACTTTTCACACTTTGTACTAGTGCATACAATTCTTTATCATATGTGGGATAGTTAACTACTGCAGAATTAAATGTCTCAGAATGATAACATATGGGTTTACCGTGATGTATCAACACTGCTCCCATGGCATAGTCACTGGCATTCATTTGGATCTCAAACGGTCTTTGAAGATCTCGCAGTGCTAGTACTGGTTCTGTACTAATCTTTTCTTTCAAGGTGTCGAAGGCTTTCTGCTGTTTTCCTCCCCACTGAAACACCTTATTCAATCCTGTTAAAGCATGTAAGGGAGCTGCAATTAAGGAAAAGTTAGAAATGAACTTTCTCCAATATTGTGTTGCTCCTAACTTCTGTAGTAGATTTGGGTTTAGGCCAGTTTACAATGACTGCCACCTTAGAGGGATCTATCTTCAATTCACCACCCCCTACTATATGTCCTAAATAATTCAAAGATGTTTTTCCAAATTCAAATTTTGAGAGTTTAACATAAAGTTTTTCTCTTTTCAAAACATCTAGTGTCTGCTTAACATGCTTTAAATGTTCTT
>APFE031725592.1:15961-27178 GCA_000404065.3 Pinus taeda | reverse complement strand
GATATATGCGCGATACGGTCAACCTGACCCAATAACATTATGAACCATATTATATATATTGAAATCTGGGAAACACCTTTTTCCTTTGTATTTGCGTATTTCATTTATTAAAAAAAATACAAAGGATGAAGTGTCGATGCAACATTACAAACCCGAAAGGGTTTATTAATGTTTTTGAACACCATTTCAAATCTGAGAAAGTGGGATTTTCACATTTTAATGTATTTTCCAGTATAAAGGGAAAATCACAAAACAGGCAAGATTTTGGGAGAGCCAAAGGTGATAAGTAGTTTGGGCCGGGCTCCACTCGATCCCATACAACGATTGCCACGTGTCTAGGCTGAGGAGAGAGAAAACCATCCTCATTGGGCAGTTAACTCCCATACGAAAGAGCCACCCAAAATGGATCACAACCATTGGATCTAGAGCTCCCAGATCAACAGTGGAGATGTAATATCACTACAAAGGTAGACCCAATAGAGGAATAGATCATATATAAGGACTTTTGAAGTCTGGAATGAACAAATCTTGGCAGGATTTCACAATGATGCAATGTTTTTCTGTGTAAAATAGAAAAAACCATTTGGTATTTAGAAGGATGTCAAAAGCCCGAAGATCCATTCCTTTACAAAACAGAGGTCGAGAAATAGATGCCGGGAGACAGAGGCCATAAGACAGATTGCTGGGAGACAGATGGCCAGAAAAGAAAAAAAGGCCACAACACGATGCAGCCCACAACAGAAGCGATCATGGAGCATTGCTAGCACGCGCAATCCATCTAATAGTGCAACACATTTACCAGAATTTGGTTACTATGTTGTTAGAAGAAATACCTCTGGCTCATATTTGTTAAATCACGGCATCAAGTAGTTAGAAGCCAGAGGGGATAGATTAAGGCACCTTGAGCCTCAGAGAGCTCGAGGGCATTGTAAAAGGCCTATAAATGGCTGAAAGTTAGAAGTAATAAGGGTACAAGATTTGGAGACTGTGGATCCTCTGCTACTCTAGCTTCTCATCTTCATTCCAATAATATAAGATTCTTTTGTTGTTACATGTTCAATTCCCATTTTCTCTTGTGTTCTAAGCTTGCACTTGAATAGGTTATTCATGTTTTCTTTTGTGTCTAATGCCAGATAACTATCATCTTATCTCTACGTCGATAAATTATATTTTCAAAGCTTCATTTACTTCCTGTAGCTAGCCATTCATATGTGTGTATGTATGCATTCGCTGGTACAGTCAGTATTCTTCATCTATCCATTGAATCTATAAAATATTGAACATTAGTGGTCTAAAGCCTTGTAAAGCTGAGGGTGTTCATGCATATCCTGGGTGAAAACAGTGTTGAAATAGTCATCTGACTTGATCCAAACCATCATCCATTCCAATAGTTCAGAGAACAATATTGAAGATTTATATGTTACCAGGCATCTCCGAGTTACAACCTAGGAGAGATTCCTGGAGTGATAGCATAATTGGTGACTTTGCCAGGGAGAGGAGACTGAAGCTCAACTTCCCTGGGAGATGACACAGATCTAGCTTTGATGATAGACAAAGTTTGGGCACTTTTTCAGTTGTAATCACCTATATGGCAACTCTACTAGAGGACGAACCTCTTTGCCAATCCACTTCATAGTTCTGGCTTAGTTTGTGAGGCATACTCAGAGAAATCCTTAGAAGCCACAAGATGACCCAGTACCTGACCTTGAAAAATCATCAAAGAAAGAAAGGTATTGCAGAAAGGAGCATCAGGTTTAGGTAAATCTAAGAAATATTCTATATCTCTCCAAAAAAATCATGCAATAGGAAAAATACATGCTGAGAGTATAGCATCTACTACTAGCATTGAAGAAAAAATCTCAAAAATTCATAAAGCTCCTTGTTATTTAGTTTCTCCTTCCATTCTAAGCCTGAAGGGAGCCTCTCCTCCTATCCCTCATACTCCTTTAGTCTTATCAGTCACTCCTCAACCCTCTGCCATTCAAACTTCCAGTACCCTTATAGCCACCACAGCTATGGCAGGTCCACAATCTACCAAAATGGAAAGAATCATAGCTACTAGGTATGGACCTCTAATACTGCCCACTCCTTTGAATACCCTATCTACTAGAGAATATCAGAAGTATAGGCCTAAGTTCACTGGGACTAAAGGTTTTACAACTGAGGAAAATCTTGAATCATTCTATAGCTATGCTGATAACCTGGACATTAGTGAAGATGATGTATGGATGAGAGTCTTTGTCCAAAGTCTAGATGGAGAGGCTAGAAAATGGTTCAGAGAATTGACCCAAAGGTCTATAGCAGATATTGATGCTTTAGATGATGTATTCCTAAAGCATTGGGGGGAATAAGAAGGATCTACTCTACTACCACACTGAGTTTGGGAACTTAAAGAGGGAAAATGTTGAGCTGTTGTCTAATTTCAATAAGAGACTTAACCACATGTACAGAAAAATACCAGCTGAAGTAAAACCCACCACTACCTCTGCTAAACTCACCTATGCCAGTGCCTTTGATTCTAACTTATGTCTATTGCTAAGGGAGAGGCAATATGCTACTTTGGCTGATATGCAGGATGCAACCTTGGAAGTAGAATCAAACATCATGGCTGTAGAGAAGCTCAAGGGAAATGTTGATAGAAGGAGACAAAGGGGCGAGTCTTCATCATATTCAAATCCAAAGATAGATAAAATGACTAAGATGATAGAGTAATTAGCCTTTGAAATCTCCAAGTTAAATGTTGAGCAACACCCTGGGAAAGGAAGAGTTCCCAATACCTTTTCTCCTAGAAATCCAAATCCATATAGAAGAGCTAATGAGCGGTTGTAGATTTTGCAAAGAAGCAAAGATGCCAAAGAAGACCAAAGGGTGAAGACCCCTTTCCAGAATGTAGTCATGGAAGAAGAGAAGATTGAAGAAGATGATGAGATCCATTGCCTAGAAGACAAAGGCAGTGCCTCCTTTTTTACCTTAGCTGCCTATGAAAAGTCATTATTCAATGACCAGATCAACCAAGAATGGGATGGTGAAGCTGTTCTGCAAACTAAATATCGGCACAAATATGATCTGAGGTCAAAGATGAATAATGCCAAGGAAACTCCTATTCAAAGAGCTATTTTCCCTGCAGTACAACAACAAAATAAGCAGAAGAGATCAACAGTTGATACCATCATCCTCAAAGCTCCAACTCATGGGGTAAGAGGCTTTGACAAGTCTCCTTCTCCTTTCAGTTTCGAATCAGAAATCTAGAATATAAGAATACCTATACCTCTAATTGAACTAGTCAAGAATGAGTCCTTCAAAATATCTATCCTTGAGGCCCTTGAGCCTAAAGCCATCCAAGCCTCTACTAACTATGTAAATTTGCAAGGTGACAAACCAGCTATTATTCTCAGCCCAATGACTGAAAATTATGATGACAACTCATTCTATGTCTCTCTGACTATTCATGAAAAAATCCTTCATAACTGCTTTCTAGACACAGGAGCCAACCATAATCTAATGCCCCAAGCTGTCATGGATGAATTGGGTCTTGACATTACCAAGCCTTATCATGACCTGTTTTCTTTTGACTTTAGAAAAGTGAAATGTTTGGGATTAAGCAAAGACCTAGTCATCACCTTGTCTCAACTACCCATGAAGAGCATGATGATGGATATTGTGGTAGCAGATCTACCCCTCAAGTTCAGCATGTTGCTTTCGAGAGGTTGGATCAAGAGATTAGGTGGAAAATTGCAAATGATTTGTCCTATGCCACTGTCCCAGTTTTTGGAGGTGAGAGTAGGAGATTATACTGAGAAGCTTAGTTGGCTTATCTCATCAGTGATGAAATGAATCCCACTAATCATCCCATTTATGCTGTTGACACTGATTTTGGAGCTTGTATTCTTTAGATTGAAGAATCCCAGTTGGCCTCCACGCAGCTTAAGAAACCAGTTTGCCAGATCACAGAGGAAGAAGGCCCATAAATTTGGGACATGTTCTTTGATGGAGCTTGCTCTAAGGAAGCTGCAAGGGCAGGTGTAGTCCTTGTGTCCCCCACACAGGAATGCATCCATTTATCTTTCAAATTAACTTTTCAGGTCACAAATAACATAGCAGAGTATGAAGCCTTGATATTGGTCTTAAACGCTGCGAAAGAAATGGGCATCAAAGGTCTGAAAGTGTTTGGAGACGTAGACCTTATCATTCAACAGGTCAACACAACCTTCTAAGAAAAGAATCTAAGGCCGAAAGCATAGAGAGATGAGGTAAGGAAGCTCAAGGACTCTTTTAATATTTTCAACATTTCTTACATCCTGAGAATGAAGAACCAGATTGTTGATTCCCTTGTTGTGTTTGATAGCACGTTTATTCCTCCTTTTCCTCCTAAGTTGACTTATGAAGTTCAGGTGAAATATAGGCCATCTCTGCCTCACAATGTCAAATGCTGGAATTTTTTTGAAGATGATGATGCAATTAATAGGTTTTTACAAGTCATTAACGAATTTTCTGAAATGCACATCGACCAAGAAAATGAAACCATTGAAGAATGCAACCAGTCCAAGCTAAAGGACGAGATTGATCAGGATAACATTGTTCAACTACCTAGTAACCATATACCCAAAGGATTGGTGCTCCTAGAGAAGTTGTTTGATCATAATGATGTACCTTATAAGCCTACCAAAAAAGAAAATGAGTATGTTGTTCATAAACATAATGTAGGGAGTCCAGGCCATCCAAAGTACATAAATCTATCCACTCACTTGTCTTCTACCTAGAGTTCTGAGTATTGCGCCTTGATGATTTTTTTTTTTTGATATTTTGGCTTGGGAATATAGTGATCTTAAGACCTATGGCACCAACACCATTCAACATAAGATTCCACTAGAGAAGAACGCCATCCCTTTTAAGAAAAAATTAAGACCTATCAGCCCTCTCTTATTGCCTTTGATTGAAAAGGAAAACAAGAAGCTATTGGATGGAAAGGTCATAGTTCCCCTAAGGTATTCAAAGTGGATAGCTAACCTTGTGGTAGTAAGAAAGAAGAATGGATAAATTAGGCTTTGTGTTGACTTCAGGAATTTGAACAAATGCTCTAAAAAAGACAACTACCCCCTGCCTAAGATGGAACACTTGCTGCAAAAAGTTTTGGGGGCTAGAGTCATGTCTTTCTTAGATGGATTTTCAAGTTACAATTAGATTGATGTACATCCAAAAGATCAGGAAAAAACCACCTTCACTACTCCTTGGGGCACTTTCATATACTCCAAAATGCCTTTTGGATTGATGAACGCTGAGGTTACTTTTCAGAGGGCCATGGACATAGCCTTTGTGGGAGAGAAGGACAAGTTTATCCTTATTTACCTTGATGACATAACAGTCTTTTCCAGCACTCACAAGGACCATATGAAACATTTGAAGAAGGTGTTTCTAAAGTGTAGACAGTTTGGAATTTCTGTGAACCCAAAGAATTCACAGTTTTCTCTAGAAGAAGGAAAACTGTTGGGACATATTGTTTCTGTTGAAGGTGTGAATATCGATCCAACAAGAGTTCAAACAATTTAGACATTGTCCATCCCAAGGTCAAAAAGAGACATTCAATATCTCCTGGGTAATATTAACTTTGTCAGGAGGTTTATTCCAAACTTTTCTTAACTACTGAAGCACATCACTTCCATGTTGAAGAAAGAATAAAAAATAAAATGGATAGATGTTGCAAGAAGCTCTTTTGAAGCCATCAAGCAAGCTATCATGGAAGCGCCCACTCTAATCAACCTAGATTACACCAAGGAGTTTTATATCTTCTCTTTTGCCTCTTATGATACACTTACAACAGTTCTATTGCAGAAAAATGATGAAGGCATAGAGCACCCCATGGCTTTTTTCAGCAAAACTCTGAGGGATGCTGAACTAAGGTATGAACTTATTGAAAAGAAAGCGTATGCTCTCATAAAATATTTAAAGGCATTCAAAATTTATATTCTTCATTCCAAAGTGGTTGCATATGTACCTTCAGCCTCAGTAAAAGATGTCCTAACTCAGCCAGATATTGATGAAAATAGAGCTAAATGGATTACAAAATTCATAGAGTTTAACATAGAGGTGAATCCCATTAAGCTTGTTAAAGGCCAGGGCTTGGCTAAACTTATGGCTGGGGAAATTGTAGTTTGTTAGACATCAATTGCATGGATTCAAATTCAGGTGATGAGCAGACAGAGGAAGCAGCAGAAGAGAAAGAGTAGAATTAATCTTTGGCTGAAAATCTAGCCACCTGTGAATGGTATTCCAATATAGTTCATTTTTTGCAGAAGCTAGAAGTCACTACAGGGCTTAGCTCAAGTCAAGCCCGGGCCATTAAGCTTAAATCAGCAAAATTATGCATTAACAAAAACTTACTTTATTGGAGAGACCCATCAAGAATCCTCTTGAGATGTTTAGATAATGGACAATCTGTGGAAGTCATGCACTAGTTCCATTCTAGCATCTGTGGAGGGCATCATTATTGGAAAACCACAACCCACAAGACCTTGAGAGCTGGATATTATTGGCCTACTCTATTATCTGATGTGTGTTCTTTTGTGAGTTCTTGTGACAAATGTCAGAGTTTTGCAGGAAGACAACAACTAAAAACACTACCCTTGAAGCCAGTACACGCCAATGGTCCCTTCTAGTAATGGGGATTGTACTTTATAGTTGAGAACAAACCACATTCCAGTGGCCAACACAAATGGATCCTGGTAGCCACTGATTATTTCACCAAGTGGATTGAAGCTATACCCACTCAGAATGCTAATCATCACGTTGTCATAAAGTTCTTGAATGAGAATATTTTCACTAGATTTGGTTGCCCAACCAAACTAGTCACTAATAATGAAACAACTTTCAAGGCAAAATAATTGGTGGACATGACTGAATCCATGGGCATTCAATTGGTGCATTCTACCTCATATTATCCTCAAGGAAATGGCCTGGTAGAATCATATAACAAGAGTATTGTAAGGATAATCAAAAAATTGTTGGAGGACAAAAAAAGAGCTAGGATTCCAAGTTGAAGTTTGCACTGTGGGCTGACAGAGTTACCAATAAGAAGTGCATAGGAAATTCTCCATTTAAGTTGGTTTATGGCGTTTATTTTGTTTCTCCAATCCAGTTGATTCTCCCTGTGGCCAAATTCTTTCAAGAAGAAAAGGATGGAACGAATGACATGGTAAGGAGAATGAATAACTTGGTTGAATTATAGTAGATTAGAGAGCAGCTGGTTGAGAAGTCAAATGTTCATCAGAAGAAAATGAAAGAAACCTTTGTCAGGAATGAAAAAGTGGACAATTTCCAAGTTGGTGACTGGGTTCTCAAATGAGATGCATTGAAGGAAAGGAAAGGTAATCATGGTAAGTTTGACTCCTTATGGATAGGTTCATTTGTCATCACTCAAATTTAGTAGAACAATACCTTTATTCTACATAGTCTGGAAGGAGAAGATGTTTCTTGTGGGCCATTCAATGGGCAGTTCTTGAAACTTTATTTCATTTAAGGCTTCAAAGCCTTGATATTTTAAATATGTTTTCCAGTTTTTATTTTTATGAAAAATAAACTCCATGCCCAATGTAACACTAGGAGATAGATTTGATTTTCGTTTTATAGGAAAGGCATTGGTCTGTGGTTCTTGAAACCCCAAAGGGAGGCTTTCATCCTCAAAAGGAGCCAGTGTTAGCCTTGATGGCATGTGGCCCAAAATGGATCCAAAAATGCTCTCTAAAGTCTTTAAAAGCTAGTAAAATGAGGCCAAAGATCAAAACAATCACAAGAGAAGAACCCCTAGAATGGCAGAAAAACACTATCAGGAGGCAAAAACCCAAGGGAACAGTGAAAAAATGAGTATCAGAGGTCTGAACAGTGAAATGCATAGTAGCCATTAGATTTGGCCGATCAATGGTCCAGATCTGATCGACGGTGGCAATCAGCGGATATCGGCGCGAACCATATGAAACTTGCAATGGTGACCAATGGAGTCAACGTAGGACTGTTGATCAAGCACGTAGTTCAACAGCCCACATTACATCGAAGGTTCGCTATTGGAGATTACAAAGAGTGCTTGCAAATGGCCCGAGGAATGAGCTATATGTGATTGTGATTAATTGCATCATGATATCGCAATTGGAAAACACAACAAAGTTGGGCCTATACATATAAATATGCATGATACTGTCAACTGGACTCGATAACATTATGAAACATATTATATATATATTGAAATCCGAGAAACACATTTTTCCTTTGTATTTGCGTATTTCGTTTATTAAACAAAATACAAAGTATGAAGCGTCGATATGACATTATGGACCCGAAAGGGTTTATTAATTATGTTGAAGACCATTTCAAATCTGATAAAGTGGGATTTTCACATTTTAATGTATGTTCCAATATAAAGGGAAAATTACAAAACAAGTAGGATTTCAGAAGAGCCAAAGGAAATAAGTGGTTTGGGTTGGTTTCCACCCGAGCCCATACAATGACTTCCACATGTCTAGGCTGAGGAGAGAGAAAACCACCCCCATCAGGCAGTCAACTCCCATACGAAAGGGCCACCCAAAATGGATCACAACCGTTGGATCTAGAGCTCCCAGATCAACGGTGGAGATGTGATATCACTACAAAGGCGGACCCAATAAAGGAATAGATCGTATTTAAGGACTTTTGAAGTCCATAATGAACAAATCTTGGTGGAATTTCACAGCGATGCAACATTTTTCTGTGTAAAACAAACAATAATCATTTGGTATTCGAAAGGATGTCAAAAGCCTGAAGACCCATTCCTTTATGAAACAGAGGCCGGGAGATAGAGGTCATGAGACAGATTGCTGGGAGATAAATGGTCGGAAAGAGAAAAAAGGTCGCAGTATGATGCAACCTGCAACAGAAGTGATCATGGAGCATTGCTAGCACGAGCGAGCCACCTGACATCACAACACATTTACCATAATTTGGTTACTATGTTGTTAGAAGAAAGACCTCTCGCTCATATCTATTAAATCGTGGCATCAAGTAGTTGTAAGCTAGAGGGGATAGATTAAGACACCACGAGCCTCAGAGAGCCCTAGGGCATTGTAAAAGGCCTATAAATGGCTAAAAGTTAGAAGTAATAAGGGTTCAACTCTTGGAGACTGTGGATACTCTGCTAGTCTAGCTTCTCATCTTCATTCCAACAACATAAGCTTATTTTGTTGTTACATGTTCAATTCCAATTTTCTCTTGTGTTCTAAGCTTGCACTTGAATAGGTTATTCATGTTTTCTTCTGTGTCTAATGCCAGATAATTGTCATCTTATCTCTGCGTTGATAAATTAGATTTGCAAATCTTCATTTACTTCCTGTAGCTAGCCATTCATATGTATGTATGTATGCATATGTTGGTACAGTCATTATTCTTCATCTATCCATTGAATCTATAAACTATTGAACATTATTGGTCTAAATCCTTGTAAAGCTAAGGGTGTTCATGCATGTCTTGAGTGAAAACAATGTTGAAATAGTCATCTGACTTGATCCAAACCATCATCCATTCCAATAGTTCAGAGAACAATATTGAAGATTTATATGTTACCACGCATCTTCGAGTTACAACCTAGGAGAGATTCCTGGAGTGATAATAGTAACATTGAAAGGAACATAATGAAAAATCAAGCTGGTAGCACCAGTTTTAGGATCAAGGGGAAAATCTGTGTATATGTTTTATATGTGTTATGCTCTCGCATTGTTTATCTTTTGTGTTTTAGAATTCGTATGCAGGTAATTTTTGTACAGGGTTAAAACCTACATTTGGTATTAGAGTTGTTTTGGCTTCAAGGGGACACCTTTGTTGCTGAGGGGTTTCACCCAGGCTTGTGGTAGACCCCATTCAGTGGGAGATCTGCGGAATCGATTATGGTGGTGAAAGAAGATGGCGAGCAGTGGAAATATAGAGATCGAGAAATTTAATGGTCATAGTTTTGAGTTGTGGAAACTCAAGATGGAGGATCTATTGGTGGATAAAGATCAGTGGATTGCTATAGATTCGGGTACTAAACCAACGAGAGTGTTTGATTGAGAATGGAAGAAGTTGGATCAAAAGGCAAAGAGCACAATACGATTGTGTCTCTTAGATTCAGTATTGCTGAATGCATCAAGGGAAGCTATGATGAAGGCTTTGTGGGACAAGATAGGGACTTTGTACTAGTCTAAGTCTTTAGTGAATAAATTGTTCCTATGGAAAAAGTTGTATAACCTGAGGATGAAAGATGGAGACTCGGTGACAGAGAATCTGAATGCGTTTAATATTGTGGTAAGTCAGTTATTATCTATTGATATCAAAATTTCAGATGGAGACAAGTGCATTAGTTTGTTGTGTTCACTACCAGATTCATGGGATAGTCTGGTTATTGCAATAGGTAGCAATGCAAATACCTTGCAGTTTGATGAAATAGTCTCATCCTTCCTAACAGAGGAGATGAGACGGAAAAATATGGAGAGCTAGAATGGTGATGCCTTGTCTATACGAGGACGGTCCTAGAACAAAAACAAAAATAATTCATCAAGTGGGAGATCTAAATCTAGAGGGAGATCTAAATCTCCAGGAAAACCTATAAAGGTGGTGTGCTAGAAATGTGGAAAGGAAGGGCACTACAAAAAGGACTATAAATCTAAAGCTCCTGACAAAGGAAAGGGATCTGATGATGCTCCTTCTACAGAGGTGAAAACCACCTCAGATGAAGGTGGGGATGTGTACTTGGCTTCTTCAAGTACACATGTAAATCATGAGGCATGGTTGATTGACTCAGGTGCATCCTTTCACTTCAATCCCCATAGAGAGTGGTTATGTGAGTATGAAAAATACGATGGTGGTGATGTCTTCTTAGGGGATGATAGGAAGGATAGAATCATTGGTCACAGAAAAGTAAAGTTGAATTTGATGGGTGGAAGGCTTACGGGTGTTCTACATATTCTTGCATTGGCCAAAAATCTGATTTCTGTTAGCAAGATGGATGATGCAGGTGTAAAAACAGTGGTTGAGAAGGATACCTGCAAGATAGTTTGGGGAGCGGTGGTATTGGTGTGGGGAGTCTGGATTGGAACTCTGTACAAGCTGAAAGGTAGCACTATTGTTGATGGGTGCAACAGTTCTGTGGTTCCTGAAAGTGGAGCAGAAAATCTAGTGGTCTCTGGAGAGAAGACCATGTTGTGGCATCAAAGGCTTGGACAT
>APFE031725592.1:0-12420 GCA_000404065.3 Pinus taeda | reverse complement strand
AGGTGTGTCTACATCTTGATAGAGACTCAATTTTGATGGATGGTCCAACAGCCTAATCTGGATCATACCATGTTTAAATTTCCTGCTGTAGAATAGAGAAAGAAGTCTGTCCAAACTATTTAAACTTGGCAGACAAGTAGTACAGGTAGAGAAGAAAGGTTCCCAACAGTTTAATCGGGGACCCTGGAAGAAATAAGGGTAGAATTTGATAGAAAATCAAAGGAAAAAGCCAGGGAAAAGAAAAGGCACACAAAGGGTCTGCAAGTCCAAGTGCACCCTCCAAGAAGAAAAAATGCTAGACAAAGTAGGTGGGTATGTAGATGGGGTTGCAGAAGTGATATTCAGTTCAAAATTTGACTTTGATGGTCAAATAAGAGAAGCAAAACAAATGATTATGTCTAAACCTCCCTTCCTTCCCTTTTCCCATTTTGTCACTAACATCCCCTCATGAGTTAAAATGCAGGGAAGGATTTATGGTTGCATGGAGGTCCTTTATCCTTTAAAAAGCCACATTTCCTATGTAAAAATCTTTTCATTTTGATCTACTCCCTAAACTAAGTATGTTTCAAACAAACTCAGTGGCATTCCCCCTCACTTACCCCCTTCATCCATATTAGCCTCTAATTCTACTATGTAACTCCCCTATCTTACCCTTCCCCTACTAGTATTAACACCATGGTGTATAAACCCCAAAATTTGTATAAATATCCCTCCCCTTGGTATTATAGCCATATGGTCTGTTCAAAAGGGAATCAAAATGACACCTGGTCACTTTGATGAAGCTCCTTGTCATCTCTTTTCCCATTCCAAGTCATTTCACTCAGTAAGCCCTCATTTGCAAAGAAAGACCCTACAAAACCCCGCCTACACATAACCCCTTTTGAAATTATGAGAAAACCCAAAAAAACCCATAAAACCCACTATTCCAAAGTTCTCCGCCCAAAATATTTAAATGAATATTTTAATCAACTGGCGGGCCCCTTCCCAACCTGCACGACCCGTCGGAGGACCCGCCAGCCGTTCGATCTCCGCCGCCCAGATCTTACGATGGGCGGTCAATCTCACTCCCCGACCTGCCGACCTTTAGCGTCCGGGGAAAGTGGTTTTGGGCCCCGTACAGGGATGCGTGGCAGGCGCTGGGTTTGTTCGGAGCCCCCTCCCCGATACCGCCTTAGCCCCAAAGGTGGTGCGGGGAACCCGCTTACCACCATCCCGCTTGCCACCCTCCCTCCTACGTCACGCTCACGTCATCCTGACGTCACCTCACCTTTGCCCGCCCCCGCATCCCGTGGCCCTCCACGCAGCCCTGCCACCGCATCGACCCGCCACCATCTCCTGCCACCCTGTCTCACACCTCAGTGCCACATCACCTCCGTACCTGGGCCCCACCATGACGTCATGCTGACGTCATCGGCGGAAAAGCGCCAAATACGCACTTTTTCCAAAATTCAACGTTATAACGACCAAATGAGCCGTTTTAAGTCATTTTCATGCGTAAAAGAAGGAGCCGTTGTCAACCAGCTGCCGCGAAATTTTTCCTCCAGCCAACAAATTCAAGACTTCAACCATTGCAAGTCCACAATTCGACGGCATTAAGCCTTCACAGCCCGGCTCGCAAGCGTCCAAGCTAGTTTTTCCAGGTATTTAGCCAGTTTCCTACTTCACCCATGCATTTTCAATTCTTTGTAAAAATTCACCATTAAAGACTGCTAAACTCCTGAATTTAGCTCTGTCTGTTACCCAAAGTAAACCCAAGTAACCTGCACCACCCCTAAACCTCAATTCGACAGAGGAGTGCTCGTTCCACGGGCTAAAAACCCCAAGATTGCCCCCGAGGTGCTCGGCATTGTTCCCTTTTGCCAAGCACAGGCCACCTGCATTCATACCAGAGAAACCTCACTGTCTCTGCAGCTTGTCATTAGCGAACTCACATCCCTGTGAATTTCGCAGCAAACTACAAAATCCAGCTTGCATTTTCCACTAAAAAAAAGGGACACCAGACTGTGTTTACAGTTGACTTGTTGCTAAAAGTCTTTAAGGACTTGACAAACCATTACCTCTACCTGTACAGATTAGCTTCTATCATGGAATCTCCTGCATCCTCATCCATCAGTGTGGCCTCACAAAGTCAAACAAGTAAGGAGCTGGAGGCCTTGCCATTAGTTGACAAGGATGGTCTCATTGGAGACTTTGAATGAAACAGGGACTTCTTGCAGACCTTCAGTCGACTGAGGGAAGACTATAAGGACGGGCATGGTACACATGGGATTTGGGAGTCAAACCTTCCCTATTACTGTCTCCCAGTTGTGAATGTTTTCCCCGAAATAATTCACCTTTGTGCTGAACACTATGATGCCCAGCATAGAGCTATCAGCACCTCATCAGGGAGGATCCTCTTTCACATAAATGCTGAGTCCATAAACAAGATGTTACAGTTTGATCAGACAGAATTGCTGATCCCATTCTCCATGAATTATTTACTAGACATTGGTGACAAGATGACCAGTGAAGAGCTGCAAAGGGTCACCAGGACCTTCATGAGACCTGAGTGCCAGACTACAGAACCACCTCCTTATCTGAATGAAAATTTCAATGATGTAGGAAGGCTATTACTAGACATGATAGCCTATGTGTTGGGATACCAAAACAGTGAGCATGTGGATAGAGCCATGCTAGTGTTGTTGTCTGTTTACAGCCCATACCAACCCCCTGCCCAAAAGTATAACTTTGCTAAGTTCATAGCCAATAAAATTCATGATCAGTTGCCCAAAGTGGACAGACAGGGGGTCTTCAGATACTCAGCTTACATCTACCATCTGTTCATGTTTTATCATTCTGAAGCCTTCCCATGCTACATCAAAAGGCTGGATCATACAGGGGAGAGAAGATCTGTTATCTTCTGGACCTCAGTTTATCACAAAGTCACAAATTCACCTTATACCTACTGTGAATTTGTTGACCAGTTTGTCTACCCAATCTCTTGCATGTTGATGAAGTCCCCTCCTCCCAGGGTATCTAATGAGATAAAGAAAGCTCTGCAGCTTTCTAAGAAGAATAAAATAGGTGACTGGTACCTATATGAACACCATACTATATTCAGGGTCTATGGATGTGAGCTCTGTCCATACAGGCTCCCCAAATACGTACCTATGAGGTTGTTTGCCTTGGAGTATTACAGGAAATTAATTCAGTCAGACCTCACCCACTTCCACAGCTCCAAGAAAAAGGCCCACCTTAATTTCAAAAATGAAATGGGCCCATTCATCATGAACAAGAAGGAAGGATGGGAAGCTGCAGACTTGATCCTGAAGGACAATTACAAGTTGTCCTATAGTTTTCGATGGGTCCCTTATGACCCTCAGGGTGTCATCTCTGCTAGAAGAAATAAGTATAGGATCCTAGCTATTAAGCATTTCCAATACCCACACATAGAAAAATATGCCAACTTACAAGAATGGCAGCCGGACTCTCTAGTTGAGAGCCTAACTGAGGAAGAAAGAATGCTTAAAAATGTCAAAGAGCTTGAGAAGACAATTGACCTGGATTATGTGCAGCAGGTACCCTTCAGATTGCCTTACTCAGTGGGACAAGGGACCTCAGTTACAAGGACTGCACCACAGGCACCTGCTACCACAACAACATCAATGGACAAAGGCAAAGGCATAATGGGTGCAGAGGATGAGCCAGGAAAGCAACAAACTGAGCAACAAACAGGGCAACAGACTGAGCAACAAACAGAGAAGGAAACGGGGCAGCAGACAGAACAGAAAATAGAGCAAGAAACGGGCCAGCAACCAGAACAAGCTGTTGAGCCACATAATGGGCTGCCAGAAACTCCTACAACACAAACACCACCACCTCAAACTCAGCAGTTAACTGTCCCAATTCTGCAGACCCCAGCACATGAAGAAAGGGGAGTAAAAAGACAAAGAGAAGAGTCCACTCCTCTCAGTGGATCCTCCGACCAGCCAGAAGCCAAAAGGCAAAGAGCAGACTCCCCAGAGGTGGAAGACATTACTGAAGATGTCTTGAACATTACAGCAAAGGACAGGGAGAGCAGCCAACACACAGGGACAAGCTCCTTTCAGCAGGAGCAAACTTTACAGGTTAGCTTGGAGGTGGCCTCTCAATCACAACAAAGCAAGAAGCCAAAGAGCACCAAGGCTTCATTTAAACAAATAAAGGCTCAAAATGAGCTATTGAGGGCTGAGGTGTATAAACAGTTCATAGATGCTACACCAGCCATGCAATAGAGATTGATGTTTGTTTATGACATCGAAGAAGATAAAATAATATTCAGTCACTTTAAACCCAAGGGGTCGCAGCCTAAGACAACTGCATATTTCATAAAAACAAGGGTGGAGGTCCTGGCTAAAGATATACATCCCATGGAACAAATTGAACTCCACAAGCACACTGGGGAGATGGTCTATGCCACCTTAGTAGAAAAGGCCACATTGGCCCATGAGCTGAAAGATTCTTTGAAATACACCAATACTCAGCTAGACATTGAGAGGATGTCCTCCAAAGCCAAGGACAATAGAATAAAATCTCTTGAAGATATCATTGTTGATTTAGGGCATGATCCTAATGATCCGACAGGTGTTAAGGCCCTCATAAAGAAGAAGGATGATGACCTCAATGCATTGAGGAAGAGATTGAAGCTACCCCCCACTGAGCACCCTCAAACAGCTGAGCTTCAAAAGCAAAAACAGGTAGAGGACCAGCTAGACCTCTTATTGCAGCAAGATCAGAGGATCCAGGAATTGGAGAAAGAATTGGAAGCAACAATACAGGACAAACAGGGAGAATCTTCCCAAGCTCCTCCAACTACTTCCACAACAGTAGCAACATCAGGGGAAACATTGGCCCCCACAACAGAAGCAGCAGGTACATCAGCAGCCCAAGAGGACAATCCAAGTATAGAGGACCTGACCAAGGCTGTTAAAAAGATGGAACTCCAAGCCGATGAAATAAAGAAAACCAAGGAGAAGTTGGCAGAGCTGGAGTCCAAATATGACAAGTCCAAGATAATGGTGGCGGAGTAGGGCAGAGAAATAAAGGCCCTCAAGGACAAAATAAAGGCCCTAGAAAAAGAACTGAATCTGGAAACAGCCATGGCTGAAATAAAAAGGATCTTATGGGCTAAAATAAGCAAATCCATCACACAGAAATGGAAATCAATAAAAACAATACATCAGCAGATGGAATTGCTAGGCCAAGCACACATAGAAATCAATAAGGCTAAAGCAGTGCTGGGAAACAGGCCAGAACAAGCCAATAGAATGGTAGACTTCCTGAACAGGCATGAGCAGGAGGAACTGGCAGCCATGGGTATTCCCAACAGAACAGAAGCTGTTCTCCTTACCAAGAAAGTGACCACTCTCAGAAGTTATGTACAATCTGTGGAGAGGAAGTGTTATGAGATAACAGCAGATGTGGAGGAATTTAAGGTCAAGATGGCAGAACTGCAAGCAAAAGGCCTGCCTAGCCTCTTGACTAGTGCAGGAAAATTGGTCTCCCAGGAGCAGTTTGCCAACAGAATGGTAACATACATTGAGAATCAGATTACTACATCTGGCAGTACATCTGAATAAACAGGGCCGCCCTCAGGACAGAGTTTATATGATAAATTGGGAGGCCTATTCTTTATTGAAAATGAAGTGAACCACCTTTTTGAGACTCCTAATTTCTTCAAATATACAGAGGCTGATGAGACCTTAATAAAGATTAGGAGGCATCAGATGCCTAAGGAAGACTGGTGGCAATCAATGCTTCGAATTCTGCCACGGTGGCTCCAACTATCCACTCACTGCCAACTCCAGGTCAATAGAAGACAAACAGAAGGATAAAGTGAGCATTAAAAGCATCTGAATGCTAACTCAGCATGTAAACTATGACGGCTAGCCAAAGGATAAAGAAAATGCGCAAATTTTTGGTGGTGTACCCTTAGCCAACTCCAAGAGCCACCAAGTCAACAGTCTTTGACTATTTTCTGACAGCTAAGGGACTAAAAGTAATCACAACATTCACTCTCTCAGCGGCTGCACTCCAGCAGTTGGTTGAGCATTTATGAAACATTTATTCTCCATTCAGATATTTTCTTATGTAAATTTTGTATATATACTCCCCTTAGAAACGCATAAGGGGTTGGGAATTTCTACTCTGAGGCATGTATACTCTGTACTTTCAGAAAGTTTAATAAAAAGAGCAAATTCAGCTCAGTGATTTCCTGGAACTCTGGTGTCTTGTTGATGATCTTAGTGCTGTTGCAGAATCCCTGTGTTGTCTGGAGGAATGATATGTTTCTTTAAACTCTGTTCTGTTTCTCTATGTTATTACATTTTCATGTTTCTTTCATATCTGGAAATAAAGAAAAAGAATAGTTCAGGATATGTGTCTTCACACCCTGTACTCAATCTTATATTGCTGTAAATGTTTTCTTCAGGATTAAAATAAACATGAATTCTTAAATGCTCATGCTATATTTAGTTCCATGTTGTGAATGGTATCTAGAAATTCTTAAATGCTTCCAGGTAACAATTTGCTTTCTTTTCATCTCAGTTTATAGAAAGATTCTTAAGTGCCTTTCTTATAATGAACATATCGTGCCCAACCTCAATATCAAATCATTATTCCTCAGACAATTATCTTGCTCTGCAGCCTTCATTTACAAATATCAACACAGCACACCAAACCAAAGGACCACTGACTCCATTGCCCAATGTCATGCAAGATTCAGGTAAGAGAACACATTTTTTGACTGAACCTTTCCCAACCAAATAATTAAACCAAAGTCAAGCCTCACATCTAGCCTAAAATACCATCAGAACAGAGACAAATCTTAAAGAGAGAGCCCTCTCTGATTACAGTTTGGCTAGAAGCTGTAATCCAAAGACTGGTTAGTGGTTACCCCTGCCGTATTCCCTTAGAGTCAAAGGGAACAACCTGGGTGTTAACAAGCCCATGTAGTTAATGGGGAAGTTAGAAGGGGGGCAAAGCCCCCCCTTCATTGCGCTGATTGTGTAGCAGGGGGAGTCACAAGGGGTTTGAGGGGTGAAAGTAATGGCACTCTATGGGGTCTGGGGCAACGCCCCAGAAAATTTTGGTTTTGGACCCCATATTAGGTTTGTCGGACCTACCTATGGTTTTGTGCATGTTTTTCGCACATGGTTTTAGAGGCGATGGTTTTCGGTCCATGGTTTTGTACGCGATGGTTTTTTGGTCCATGGTATTGGATGCTTTGGCATGTATAAATATGTATTGTAACATTGAAAGGAATATAATGAAAAATCAAGCTGGTAGTCTCGGTTTTGGGATCCAGGGGAAAATCTGTGTATATGTGTTTGATGTGTTATGCTCTCACATTGTTTATTTTCTTATGTTTTAGAATTCATTACGCAGGTAATTTCTGTATGGGGTTAACCTACAGGAACACGTGCGGTGGGGCCCAATAGGGAAACTACTTTTTGGACCCCCCCTCGCCAATAAAGGGAGACATGGTAAGGGGGGCGGGGGTGGGGGCGGGGCAAAAAGGTTGGATCCATCTGATCCAAAAGATGATGCTATCGGGGGAGGGGAGATGTGTGCCATTCAAATTCCAACGGAAAAAATGTGTCACTGCGCATATAATTTTTACAATAAAATCCAAAGTTTGGACAAATAATACCACATCTTGGCAATTTAACCATCTGTAAGTAACTTTGATTCCACCAAATTCAATCTTGTGCCTAAAATAACCTAACTAAAACTAATTAGGGTGCCTTTAGGAGTACAAAACCTTATTTATTTTTGCAAGTTAAAGGACTAAAACACCTATTCAAAATGTAAAACTAATCTAACAATTGCATTAATCTATATTAAACTATTGTATTAATTTATTCACCTAATCTACCTAACTACCATTAACCAAGATTAGATAGTTTGGTTAATATATTCCCTAATCTAATTAACAAAAATTGAAACTTATTTGATCATGATCAGACTGTATGACCTAAACAATGACTCGGAGTTGTGGCATTTTAAACAAGCTCCACACAACAATCAAATTTATTCTAGAAAATGAAAACATGGATCTAGTAGTGGAATTTGAATTTGCGTCACTTTAAATTCTATTTTTTATGGGGTTCTTTTCATCCTTTTTTTCTTTTTCTATTTCATTTTTTATATATATACCCTCTTTTCATTTTTTATTTTTATTTGTATATCTTTTTTTTGAAATCATTTCCAATATACAATATTATTTATAATTTGAAATACTAAAAGAAAACATTCAATCATAATTTGATCCTATGAATCATAGGACCCTAACAGGATATTTTCTTTTTTTGCTTTTTGCTTTTTTAGGAAAAAGTTACCATGCATGCACAGAGAGATTGCGTAGTTCTCAAGGAAACTGGAAAACTCACTAGCTCATGCATCGAGAAACTAATGAGGGATAGCTTTTGTGCAATTCCTATGTTGAGTGGCTCAGGTTTCCTCTCATGCTCTATGCAGTTACCCAGCTAAAGGCAATTTGTCAGCTGGCTCTACGCGTTTTTGGAGGTGAAGGCTCACTATGTGCTTAGAATATGAAATTCCTAGACTGAAGATTGGTTTCCGTCACAGATTGTGCAGTTCAATAAGGCAGACCTAGAACCAAATTGCAACCAAGTCAAGAGATCAACTTGTGGTTAGACACTAAAACATGTAAGAAAACACAAGCCGTAAGAATAAGATAAAACTCAATTAAAGCACAAGTACATGGGTCAGCATAAGAGTAGTTGTTGTGATTTGAGGAGGCAAACCCCAAAATGAAGCATAGGAAAAATATTGGAGGGTGATTGTAGCTACTATAATTGATCCAACATTATTCCTAAGTAGCATATGGGAATCATTTACAATCTGCAATAAATCAATATTGATCCAAAATGACAATGATGGATTGGTGAAACATATGAGAAGCTTCCCCTAAATCCGTGCCACTTCGTTTTCTTCATAGAGAAGCATACATGACTATCTAGATAAAATATTGGATGAACACACAACTATCTTCCATAAAAACCGTGTAGATAATATAAACTACTAAATTTTATAGCCACATCTCCCCCTAAACACATGCATAACTCCCCTTTATATCATACACCATTAATCATGTGGACCTGATAGTCATCATTTGTTCTTCATGAGGTTATGTATGTATATTTTCCTTTCGATTCAAAGCTCATGTGATGCACTAAAACACAACACAAGAGTCTACTTAACTCTCTGTGTCACAAACCCACACTGAACAACACTTAGCCAATTTTGTATGCTTGTTGAGCCCATATTTCCTTGCACTATTCCTAAGAGGAATAGCCCAGGTTTAATTGGGAATTCCTTCTTCCATAACTATGCAGTCCAAATATAGGTCCTCTTTTGATTACATGCATGATGTGTACAACTCGGATCATTCTACAACTGATAGTACATTGTCTTTTCACTCTAGTCTCAACTAGGTCTTTCTATGAACTAACATGCATGATTTTCTCTTAAATTGATCTCCAGTTAGTTGGAGTAGCACTTAGGATGCACCAATGCACCAATTCACTATTAGACCTATACTAGTTCCACAAATAGTTAGAACTAGTTTCGCTGACCATAACTCAGTCAAACTGAGTTATCTAATTACAACTCAAATAAGCTCATCCTAGACCCCTAAAATTTAGGGAGAACATATACATGATTACAGAAATAATTCTAACTTGAAATTCCTAAGCTACTTAAGTGAATTAAACTTAATTAACTATTTACAAGTTGCTATGAGAATGGAGTTCGATTTTAATTTACGATTTAATTCAAGGACAAATTAAACTGGAATTTCTTTTTTCCATTTCTCAATAGTCCCTCTCAAGAACAAAGGCATTATCAACTACCCCAATCTTGTCTTTGTGAAATTCAAATTTACATGTTGACAATGCCTTTCTCAAAATGTCATTATCTTGCTCCTCCATGGGAGCATACACCAACAACATAATCCACCTCAATACACAATCTTGAAGATGATGATATCGGATATCAATATGCTTGGACAGATCATTAAAAACTGGATTTTTAGAGAGCTTGATTGCCAACTCTGATTATTGTAGTAAATCACAATCCGATCCATCTTCTTCCCAAATAAACCAACCAGAATCTTCCTCATCTAGCTAGCCTCACATGATGCCTAACTTGCAGCCATGTACTCTACCTTTGCTGAACTGAGTGCAACCAAACTCTATTTCCTATTGTACCAAGAAATTGTCATTGACCCAATACTGAAGATCCCTCTTGATGTGATCTTCCTGTTTGGATGGTCTCCCTACCTAATATGCATCGGTAAAGCCTTGAATCTTCACTCCATCTGTCTATCTATAACATAATCCATACTAAGCAGTGCCCTTGAGGTATCTCAAACATTCTTTTTCGCCTTCCAAAACAACTTGATAGGCTTAACCATCACTCGACTAAGCTGGTTAACCAAATAGCACATATTTAGTCACATGTTCACCAAATGCATGATTGAACCCACAAGCAGCTTGTAATAGTAGCTTCCACTACTTCCTCTAAAGTAGCATCCTCCTTCCTCTAGTTACCTGCTAGAGGTGTCTCCATAGGTTTGTTACTATCCATGCAAAACTTCCTAGGTATCTTGTTGGCATTCTTGCCCTGAGACACAATCAATTCCCCATCACCCTTGCCTGATACTTCCATGTGTAGAAATTAATGCATGAGCCCCATGTCCTTCATCTCAAACTCTCTTGCAAGGTCCTCCTTACAAGACTTGATCATTTGATCATCACCTATGAAATTAAATCGTCGACATATAACAAAATGATCAACAATTTACCTTCCACCACTATGTGGTACAGGTCTACATCTCCTTCACTCTTGGTTAAGCCCAACTCGATGAAGTAGCTATCGATATTGTTGTACCAAGCACAAGGTGCTTGCTTCATCCCATACAATGCCCTCTTGAGATGACAATATTACACAACATTTTGTCATTGTCCCTGTACTCCCCATCTATGATCCTGTAGGACTTCTATGGTGTACGTGACATGCTTTCCCATCATGCAGAAACTCCTAGTATGTCCCTCTTCATGAGCAAGCTAATTCCCCTTTGCATCATTTCCCAAGAATCTTCCTTCTATCCCAGTTTACAAGACTGACGCTACTAACCAGTTTTCTCCTCACATTGATTTACAAAGGTTAAAACTAACCTTCGTGATGATCGGATCAACTAATCTCTTTTCCAGTCATGTTGATCCTCTTTTGGAAGGTTTTTTTAAATAAGGCGTTGAAGCGTCCATGTCTAGAAGCTTCGTAACGGAAGTCTGGTAGATGGTTGAGTGGGATAGAGTCGAGGAAATCAGTTTGGGCTCCCTTCCCCTATTAGGATGGAACAACCTCAAGAGATAAGACCTTCTCACATGATGAGAGGAACCACCTCCCATCCATCCAAGCTATATAAGCCTCTCTTTTTCCCAAGAAAAAGCTAGTTGGAGTTTTGTAGCAAGTGTGAATAACTAGCAATTCATTTATAGATTATATCTTTCTAGTGTGTGTTTGGGGGAGAATAGTATGATTTTGGTTTTGTTTGAGACTAGAGGGAAATAGGCCTTAAACTTCCATTTGTTAGGGCTATCCATGAAGTGCCATTAGAAGTGTGGGAACCCGAATATGTCGGAGGAGACCAACAACATTAAGGAACCAATTGTAATGTCTTTCTGATTTATATTAATGAAAATATCAAATGATTTCCTACATTAAGTGTCATTTTACATCTTTATGGCTTAATGTTCCTTGACCTATTAAGTAGAATGAATACAATATTGCATGTTGTCATGTTTGTTGTTGTCATTGTTTTCTTGTTTCAGGTATTTGAAGGAAGTAAATAGAAGATAGCTGGAGTGAGGAAGCAAGATCATCACCAAGAAAAATAGCGTTCTAAGAGTAGGCCCTCCTAATTGATTCTAGCTTAAGGATATTTTGCATAGATTGTTTGTTTGTGGCTAGACCCACTCTCTCGGGTAAGAGGAATTGTTTGTGTCCGCACTGAGAATTTACCTGCACCACAAATTGATGACTCTGCTGGGGAACCAATCCTTCTGTTTGATTGATTGTCATTTTATGGTTTTGTGTGAACTTTTGTAGAATCACTGTTTCTGTTTAGTGTTGTATGTAGGTTTTAACCCCGTACAGAAATTACTTGCATACGAATTCTAAATCACAGAAAAATAAACAATGCGAGAGCATAACACATAAAAACACATATGCACAGAACCCCTTGGATCCCAAAACCGAGACTACCAGCTTGATTTTTTTCGTTATATTCCTTTCAATGTTACAATACATATTTATACATGCCGAAGCATCCAATACCATGGACCAAAAAAACCATCACGTCCAATACCATGGACC
>APFE031725590.1:0-36315 GCA_000404065.3 Pinus taeda | reverse complement strand
TGAAGGATTATGATGTGTCGGAAAGTAAGATGATGAATATATTGCAAGTTCATGATGTTGGGATTATGTCCGGTTTGAGTTTTCAGAACTTAAGGATGAAGCAACAAAACGAACTCTCACTAATGCAGAGAGGGAACAATGGAAGAAAGACAACAAGAAGAATGCACAAGCGTTACAACTTATCCAACAAGGAGTGGACCAAGCAGTTTTCCAGAAGATTATGATCATGTCTTCAGCAAAGGAAGCATGAGATATTTAACCGACAAACTATAAAGGTATGACCAAAGTCAATATTGTTAAGTTGCAAAATACTAAGAGAGATTTTGAATGTCCTCAGATGAAAAAGATAGAGGACATCGATTATTTCATGAATCAGGTCATAATTGTCGTAAATCAGTTAAAGAATTATGGTGAATAAATTAAAGATCAAACAGTGGTTGAGAAGGTCCTCAGATATTTGTCTACAAATTTAATGTTGTGGTCACAGCCATTGAAGAAGCCAAGGATTTGACATCATTAACAATTGATGAGCTGATGTGATCGCTTCTATTACATGAGGCAAGGATAGACAAAAATAAGGATTCCACTTTAGAGACCACTTTCAAAAGTCAAGTTTCTATTTCAAGAGACAGAGGTTGAGGTCGAAGTAGATTGAGAGACAGAGGACGAGGCAGAAGATATGCTAGTCAAAGAGATGGCCAAGAAGAGCATGAAAATGAAAATGGAAGCAACAACAGAAACTTCAGCAATAATCAAAGATTTGACAAGTCAAAGGTGAGATGTTATTATTGCAATAAATTTGATCACTATGCTTGTGATTGCAAGAAGAAGATAGCTGATCAAGGGAACCAGAGAGCTAAGTCACTACGGAGAGTACTAACTCCATGTTCCTAGTTATCCATACCATGCATGAACCTTCTGATAATGTGTGACTATTGGACAGTGGTTGTAGTAACCAAATGACAAGAAACAAGAATTTGGTTGCAAATTTGGATCAATCTGCAAAAACAGAGGTAAAGTTGGGGACTAGAAAGACTGTGGATGTAGATGGAAAAGGAGTGGTCAACATTCTGACCAAGGAGGGGGAGCTGAAGACAATCTCAGAGGTATATTATGTTCCTAGTCTCAAACATAATTTCATAAGTGTTTGTCAATTAACACAGAAAGGATACAGAGTTATCTTTCAAGGTCAAGAATGTGTTATATATGACAAGCCCCCAAGCAAGAACATGATAAGAAAGGTGCAGATGATGAGGAATAAACTCTCTCCTCTAATTATGAATTACAATGATTATGTCAATTCTTTTACAGTTGCATGTTCTAACGATTATTGGTTATGGCACTTTCGGTTTGGGCACTTGCATTTTTCTACTTTAAGATTGTTGCAGTAGAAACGGATGGCCAGAGGATTACCTCCCATGAAAGAACCTTCTAGTACTTGTGAGTGTTGCATCTTGGGAAAACAACACCATGAAAGTTTTCCAAAGGGAGTTGCATACCAAGCAAAGCAACCTTTTGAGCTAGTGCACACACAATTGTGTGGACCTATAAGGACACAATTGAGTGGTGGAAGTAGTTACTTCCTCACTTTCATTAATGACTATAGCAGAAACACTTGGGTTTACTTCTTGAAGCAGAAGTATGAAACTTTTGCGAGGTTTAAAGAATTCAAATCCTTAGTAGAGAACCAAAGTGATCAATAGATCGAAGTATTAAGGTCAGATTGTGGTGGAGAATATGATTCAAAGGCATTCCATGACTACTGCAAACAATATGGAATCAGAAGACAAATTACAACCAGGTACACACCACAGTATAATGGTGTAGCAGAGAGAAAGAACAGGGCAATTATGAACATGGAAAGAAGCATGTTGAAAGGCAGGAACTTATTTAATGAGTATTGGGAAGAAGCAATTGCATTTGCTATTTATGTGATCAACAGATCTCCTACAAAGAATGTGATGAACAAAGTACCAGAACAAGCGTGGCCAGATATGTCTTGCAATGTATCTCATCTCAGAGTATTTAGATGTGTAGCTTATGCACGTGTGCTTAAAGAGTGAAGAGGAAAATTGGATGATAAAAGTGAAAAATACATACTAGTTATAGTGAGCAATTAAAAGCTTACAAATTGTATAACCTTGTCACCAAGAAGGCCATAATTTGCAAAGATGTGCTCAAAGAACAAGAGCCGTGGAATGGTAGTATAGGCAAAACAATTGATGCACAAGTGCCACTGATGGAAGAAGGTGATGTGGTAGAAAGGAGCAACAAGAATCATAGGTGAAGACACCAAATAGAGACACATCAACAAGGATGCCAATATTTTCTTAGAAACATGGATCTTCAAGCATATCAACAGATCGAGATTCTCCTAACAATCAATCAGGGGATGAATCAAGTAATGGTAAGAGAAAGATGAGAAGTATGAAAGGTATTTATGATGATTTGGATGTTAGTTCAAATTTTTCATTGTTGTCATTCCAACCTTCTTCATTTGAAGAACAAATAAGAGATGAAAATTGGGTGCAAGTCATGGATGAAGAAATTGAAGCTATTGAAAATAATGATACATGGGATTTGATTGATTTACCAAAGGACAAAAACCTCATTGGTGTGAAGTGGGTGTACAAGATAAAGTTGAATGAGAAAGGTGAAATTGATAGATTTAAAGCATGACTTGTAGCAAAAGGATTCTCGCAGAAACCGGTAATAGATTTTAGAGAAACGTTTGCTCTGGTAGCCAGATTAGATACTGCAAGAGCATTTTTAGCCACAGCAGCTCGAAACAAGTGGAAAGTATATCAAATGGATGTGAAATCAACCTTCTTGAATGGAATTATAGAAGAAGAAATTTATGTGCAACAGCCTCCAGGTTATGAAGTTGAAGGTAATGAAGATAAAGTTTACAGGTTGAAGAAAGGATTCTATGGACTCAAGCAAGTGCCCAGAGCTTGGTATAGCAAATTTGACAGCTACATGATCAAGAATGGATTTTGCGGAAGCAGCATTGAGCCTACCTTGTACACAAAGGTAAAATGAGCATGGACAGATTTTGATTATTTGCTTATATGTTGATGACATGATTTTTACAGGTGATTTTGAGTTAGATGAATTTAAAGCAGCCATGACAGATCTTGGTCTCATGAATTATTTTCTTGGCATAGAAGTTGAGCAATCTGAAAAAGCAATTTTTATTTTTCAAAATAAATATGCCAAAGATTTGTTGAAAAGATTCAAGATGGAAAATTACAAACATGTCCCTACACCAGTTGCAACAAGTACAAAGTTAAGCAATGATGATGAAGGATTGATGTCAATCCAACTATATTCAAAAGATTGGTTGGCAACCTCGTGTATCTCACAGTAGAAGACATGATATCATGCAAAGAGTGAGTTTGGTTTCCAAATTTATGGAGACTCAAATAGACACACATTAGAGTGTAGGAAAAAGAATTCTGAGATATATAGCAAGAACTAGAGATTGTGACATAATGTATGCAAGCACAGAAAAGAAGGATTTGATTCGATACATAGATAATGATTTTGTAGGTAGTTTGGATGATAAGAAGAGCACTTATGGTTTTGTGTTCCATCTTGGTTCAGGTGTGATTTCATAGTCATCTAAGAAGCAACCCATTGTGACACTTTCATCAGCAGAAGTAAAATATGTAGTAGCAACATTAGCAGCATGTCAAGCAGTTTGGTTAAGAAGACTATTTGATGGACTTAAGCAAAAACAACAATGATCAACAACAATATATTGTGACAACACCTCAATGATTGCAGTATCCAAGAATAGTGTGTTTCATCAAAAGAGCAAGCATATTGATACTAAATATCACTTTATTAGAGAACTTGTGATCAATGGAGAAGTTCACTTAAATTCGTGTAACTCTAGTGATCAATTGGCTAATATATTTACTAAGTCATTAGCAAAAGATGTGTTTGAATTTCATAAAAGAAACTTGGGTGTTGTAAGCCTAGCTGAGACATAGACCAGCATGCATGTTTGAGTTGTTATGAATGAGTCTTAGTCTAGTAGTCGTAATTAAGGGGGAGTGTCAAAATAAGCTAATTGCTCCTACATGAGGAGTTGGCTAAAGTTAGAGAGTCATTTAACTGAGCGTTGAGTCAAGTCGAGATAATTCAGTGTCAAACTTATAGTGTGTAGTTTCATGTCAAGATATTTTAGGCGAATTGCTAGTTGGAAAAGGTTATATACCCTTCACTCGGTTCATTGTAACTATCAAGTCTTGTGTGATCAGTGGAAGAGCCGCAACTCGTGTGTTTTATGTGTGAATTTGTGTTTAAGTTTCTCTGCCTTTCCAACATTATAAACCACAAATGCCAAACTATAGTTGGCGCAACTCCGCAAACAACGTCTAGGTTTCCCTCACCAGCAGATGGATTCTTAATTCCTCGGTTTTCTAATTCTTCTTATTCTTGCTCTAATACTAAATTGTTGTTGAAAAAGTAGAGGATACTAACAAGGACTATTCTATTAATCATACAAATTTGATTTCTCATATTACACTCCACTTAACTCATATTTCCATACATTTCATACATACGAGAGTAATTATTTCCAACATATTGAACCTATCATATTTTTTTTGCACGGGTGGGAAAACTTATCATAACTCAATTTTCAAACTAGCAGTGAGGACAACAATCTCTAGCTACTATCTTCGAATGCAGGCTCACTCATCACCCTTATTCAAGGAAAATGACACCACTTGAAATGACCCACCTGCTCATGGTCAGTAAGAGGGCAAGCTTTCGCTCCTCCCAAATACCTCTAAGTCTTAGGTCATTAACCTATTTCCTTAAGTCCAAAGAATACAAACTCTTGACTCTATCATCTTCTAAAACAAAAACGATATTATATTATTCATGGATATGTATACGTAAATTATTAAACTTAAGTATTAATTATTAAAAGTTGAATGTCCATGTTTAGTTTTATAAATATTTTCTTATTCCAAACAAAATTGTAATACGTACCAATATATTTAAATATATGAATAAAGGATATGAGTTCATAATTATTAGGTTTATTTTCAGTGTTTTTGTAGGATTGGGAACATGACCTCCTATCCATAAAACATCAAGACACGCTCCTGTATAGAGTATTAATTGTATCTTTTCATCTCCGAACTGTATATATGCATTATTCATCTTTCTTAATATTCAACCCATTGAACACGAGTTTTTTTCTTTAAAAGAGTTTAAGACATTTACGAACTCGAATGCGTTCCTGGTTACAAGGAAGATGAACATTATGTCGGAACTTTGAAAAGTTCTTTATGACCGGAAGATGAAAGATTTTTTCACTATACTAATTTGTTATTAGCTATGCTGGCCGAACAATATCTATTTGTTATCACATATTTTGAAAAATCAAAGTAGATAATTACGTTACAGACAAATAAACATGAACTGGGTCGACAAAGGTTTGGAGCGATGGTCAAGATGAGCTGTTATTGGTGGACACAGCGTTGCTAATGTCAACGGTATATATCACTTGTGGCGCACTCAGTGGAATGGTGTGGTCAGCCGAATTGATAGACAATGCCACCACACAAAAATCGGTGAAAGATATGGAATCGTGGTTAGGTAGCGACTTGCTTCCTATTAATAGACGCGAAGCACAGACATCAAATCCTCGCATCTTAGAAGCAAACGAGATATAGTTGTAGGTACACACAGGCGAAAGAGCGCAGCAAGAGGAGCAGGCGACTCTCATGGCAAGGACACAGGTAGTAGTTGTTCTGATACTAATCGCCGCCATCCTAATACTGCCTTCTTTAAACTCCGGTAAGGCGAAATGCTCCTATTTTCCACTCCGTTTCATTGTCTGCATAAATCTCTATGATTATAAATTACGAATTGAATGGCGATGCAGGAGAGGCATTAATGAATTTTGATGCCCGGAAGATCACCATAAGGAGCGCCTATCAGCGGAAGGGAAGGGAGGTGAGAGAAGGCCAGAGGGGAGGAGCATGGTCCAGGAGGCGGCCGGAGCGGGCGCCACCATCCCCTATAGCCAACGACAACTTCCCGGGCCCTGATCGCTCACTCTTCAAAACCAACAACAAGTGATTATTCCATTCAAAGCACCCTGCAAACAAAATTATGTTTCCATACTTGGCAATAAGCTACTTCAGTGATCTGTATAGCAGCTGAATGTCTCTTCAAAAATATTTCTTCAATTCCTTCCAATTATTTTAATAATAACATTATTTTATTTGGGTTTAAATTTTATTGAGCTTATGGTTTGTTATGGTCTCGGTTTAAGTAGATTTTTTATTTCTTAAAATTTTGGCTATGGGCTCTGGTTAAATCATAAGATTTGGTGTATCTAAGTTGTAACCTGCTAGATATATTTTTAGTGTTATACTGTAACCACTAGAGTTGATTTTGAACATTTCCTATATTAATTTAAAAAATTATTAATTCACTATAATTAAAAAAACAATAACATTATTTTATTATTAAAACTGTAATTTTAAATTATATTTTAATCATTGTTTTAATATAAAAATTGATTTAGCATATTGTGACTGGATTTAACATAATTCTCACCCAATATTAGTTGAAATTTGTCGACAAGATTTCCGTTATTTAAAAAAAAACAAAAATCCCCAAAACGTGTCAACCTCATTTCCATCAATTAAATGGTAAAAACAAAAAACAAATTCAAAAGACATCAACTTTGTGTGTGCGGAGAAAAGCGGCATAGATTTTCCATTTACATCGCTCATGGATCACCGAGGGAGTAGTTTGAATGTTGTATAATATAGTAACCTTGTTTGTTGATCTGTGACGTATGTCTTGAATCGTTAGACCTTTTTCTGTGTTTATATTTTGTGACGTGTGTTTTTCATTATAAAATAAAATTTGAAAAATTAAATAATTTTTTTTAAACTATTATGACAGTAAAAGAGATGTTTGGAAATGTGCATTTCTTACCTGGTTGATATAAAATTTCTTTTAAATTTTAATATTAATTTATTTTTTAATAAAATTTATATTCACCATTAATTTTAGTTTTTTTATAAATTTATATTCACGAGCAAAAAATAATTAATTAAATTTAATAATCAATAATATGTATTTCTTTGTTAAAAAACCTATATATACAGCTTTTACTCACTAAAACAAATATCAATATAAAAATAATATCTCAAATATCAATACTATAATAATGTCTTATACAAAAGCCACTAAAAAAAGTTCTCAACCTCGAGCTCTGTCTATATCGCCCAACCTTTAACTCCATAGTCTCAGGTTCACAAAATCTTTTTTACATATATTTGCAACATAAAGCTTATAATTTTGGCTTTCTATTTTTGCTTGTCCTTACGAGCAGCCTACATATATTTTCCCTTTTGGTTTAATAATTTGATTATTTTCCAGAGAAGAATTTTTCACTGAATTTGAATTTGTTAGTTTTGCAGAGGTGGTTTTAGAGGACTTTGAATTCGTTAGCTTTCCATAGGTGTTTTTAGAGTATAGATGTAAATATCTAATAGTATAAGGTGTTCTCTAGCTTCTAGAATAAAGGATAAATGTAATTATTTTAAAAGTTGTTACTTATAATTTATTTAGTTTATTTTGTTGGATAAGGAAAGATATAAAAGAAAAAGAGATTGGGTGTTGTTCAGGTTCGTGAATGGTAAAAACTCCATTGTAATTATGAAATTTTGAAGTTAATAATATGTAGTGTTTTTGTTTTTATTTATATATATATCTATATATATGGTTTGTGCAATAAAGGTGAATGAGGTTTGTTTATATATATATATAGGGCTTGTGGAATGATGGTGAATGAGGTTGTGACTCTAATTGTGGCTCACAATTACCATGTATAAAGTTTTTTTATTAATTAAAAAGAGAACTTGTGATCAATAAAAAAATAAAATAAAGTATGTGTATAAATCCTAGGCGTGAAAAGATGATTAGATAATGAATTGACAGGTCATAGGAGCAATGGTCAGGAGACTCTTTTAAGGCAATGAACCGTTCATTATTTCTTACATATAGTATTAATCCAAGCAGAGTATTGGATTCACAGTGGGCAGAGGCGGAGCATGTGGGTCTTAGTGTGGAACCATAGCCAAGAGGGAGCACCAATTTGGGAATTTTAGTGTTGTCAGAAGAATGAGGGAGCATTGGTTCACAAGGGCAATGTAGAGTTTAAACAAGAGAAATAATGAATACTAACCCCCCCCCCCCCCTTCCTTGCTGACATCAAGGGATACCCCCCCACAATCCATAGGAGTCGTGGATTTAGTGTTGTGAGCTTCTGCTATCATATAAGTGGGTTGGAACCTCACAAGGGAATCATGAGTGCAGACCCACCCACCACAATTGTTGTGTGTCATCGATTTGTGTGGATGAATCGAGACCATTGAAGATTGGGCCCTCTATACAATAGCATTTGTTTCCAAAGTGTAGTTGGTCATTTGGCTTGTGTCCATGGCCATTAGTTTTGTGAGTGTTGCTAAGGGCTTGAGCATGAGCACTTGGTCCTTTGGAAGCAACAAAACTGTAAGGGAGCCTTGGAAGGCGTAACCATGGAAGGACCAGAAGAAAAGGGCCATGAATACAATCCACTACTTCAAGTGGTATTAGAGCTTGAAGCTCTATAAAAGCCTGCGGCCGAAAAAAGGAATTTTTTTTTAAGGAATATCATAGAAGTTGTTGGAAATATGCCACCCAAAAGAAGAGGTTGAGAGAGAGGTAGAATGAATGAGGACCTGTGATTAGAATTGGGGTGAATCCAAGAAAGAATGGAGGTCATACCCAAAGATGAGAACCTGATGTATGAGACATTAGTTAGAGTGAAGACACAAGCTCTTAAGGAGAGATAGAAGAAGTTCTGTGAGGAGGGAAAATAGAGGAATAACTAATAAAGTTGGTTATAGGTCAGGTATTATCGAGAGATGGAGGTACCACTATATGATGGAAACTTGAACTTGGAAGAGCTTCTAGATTGTATCAACACTCTAGATAAGTACTTTGATTACGAGGATGTGGAGGATGACCAGAAGGTTAAATATGCAGTAACTAGTTTAAGGGGACACACAACATTATGGTGGGACAAGTTGGAGGCTAATAGAAGAAGGAAAGAAAAGGAAAATACCAAGAGCTTGGATAGGATGATGGCCAAGTTCAAGAGAAATTTTATGCCCAAGGATAGTTAGTTGAATTGTTTAGGCAACTGCAAAATTTGCGGCAAAATTCTATGACAATGAAGGAGTATACAGAGGAATTCTACAAGTTGAATATCAAAGTAGGCCATATAGAGGAAGATGTGAAGAAGGTGGCCATATATTTAAATAACATAAGGTATGAGATCCATGATGAAATTGGCCTCTTTCCCTTGAAGGCTATTGAATATGCCTACCATGCAGCACTGAGAGAAAAGGAGATATTGGCTAGAAAATAAAGCAAAGGGAGTAAAGGAAGGGGTCCATCTAGAGGAAAAGGATCTCCCAACATGGGAAGATTCCAAACTCTACGAGAAGGGTTAGGGAGTTGATGGGCCTCATTAATAGGTATATAACAAGGCCAATTTGTCCATCCTTCAACATATATATACCTCTTTCCTCACATTTGATAACAACTTTTTAATTATAATGTGTTTATTAGAAATACTAAAGGATATTTATCATATCTTGTGGCCTAACATGATTAATGTGTAGGAAAGGAGTGCATTTACTATGCAGAAATACATTGGAGTAAATTGGAGAATATGTTGGACGCTTGTCCCATGCATTTACTCACCTACAACTCAACCTGGTCCCTGTATTTAATCACCCACAGTTCGAGCATCTACTAATAGCTAATGCACTCAAATATTGTGAGGATGTCAAGGAACTAGATCCACTTTTCTAGGGATTTTAGAGGGAAGAAACCCTCTTTCTATGGAGGCTTCCCCTCGGTCATTTGGTATAAATAAGAAAGCCTAAGGGTTTAATAGGATTCAAACTTTTGGAGAAGATAAAGACTGCTAAGAGCTAGGAGCTTGTACTTGTTATTTTCATTCCTTTCACCATGTACTTGCACATTGTTTTGTATTAATGAGAAGCCTTCCATTAGGGCCCAATCTAGAGGATCTAGTATCTCTCCTTTGTGTATTTTATTCATGCATTTTCTTTCATGTATCTAGCTAGCAGTATTCCCTTTCCTTTATAGCAAAATTTGGTTATGAGAAAATTGCTTGTGCACGTATGTCAATCACCTCTCTCATGGGAAGTGTGGTTGGATATATTTTGTTGGAAATCCAAAAAGATATAGTTATTCTCTTTTTCAATAGTTAGATCTCTGATTAGCCTTCTTTTTACATCTTTGTTCTTTATGAATTAATAGTTTGTTTAAGCAGTTTCTTTCAAGCATGGGAAGCATAATATATTGTGGTTGTAGGTCCTATGCAGGCTACAAGATAGATTTCCTTTTAATGTAATAATCATATCTTGAATAAAATTCATCTCATCATTTCCTTGTTATTTCAATTTTCTGCAACTTGTACTATTAGCATGCCACATATGTTTGGAAATATTGAGTAACTTTTGTGGTGTGCAAGTCATATTGTTGGATTGTAGGGTATAGCACTGCCATTTACACTCCTCATCATACCATTAGATCATTCCTTCCTCCATCAAAAACTTCTTCAAAAACATTGTTTACTGAGAGTTCATTTCTTGCTTGTTGAAGGTCGTCGTGTGCATTTTTCCTTGTGCAAGATGGGTTCCTAAGGGATAATGAGCCTGGTAAGGACCTCATACAATATTCTTCTACCTCCCACTACCACTTCCCGCCTTCAAATCACCTTTTTATCCCTATGAATGCACACAAATTCAATCTTGTGGAAAAACAACAAAATCTTGTAGCATCCTATGGTAATACTGTAGTGTCCTATAGCACCATGTAAAAGCTCTCCAAACTTTACCAAAATTTCCCTTGAAGATTGATTTTTTCCTCCTAGTTGTTAATAATACCCCTTAAGCTATGAAACCATGTTTGAGGAAGATTAAAGACAACTCAGGACTTTTCTTTCAACAAATACAATTCATTTCTACAATTAGGGTCAATAAACAACTTCATGAATTGATTGAAATAGTGATGACTTATAAGACTACATAATGAAGCACTTAATGAACTATGTTACTAGGATAATCTCTTTAAATGCAGTGCTTGAAGGTTGATTTCATTCTTTTTACTTTATTCATGTCAGATTAGGCTTTATTTCTTTGTTTTATGCTTCCTAAGATATGGTTTCCATTTCAAGCACTCTTATTTCTTATGCATATATTAGGTTTCTCCTTGATGCAACATTTACATTATGTAAGTATATTAATGTTTACATTCTGTAGGTAGATTAAAGTTTACATTTTGCAAGTAGAGTACCATTCCCTTTTATGCAAGTAGAATAGCATTTACATTTATGCAAGTAGGTTAGACTTGAGATTTCCGCAAAGTAGAGTAACATTTCCATTTTTGAAAATAGATTAACATTTCTATTTCTGAAAATAGATTAACATTTCCATTCCTGCAAGTAGATTATAACTTCCTTTTATGAAATCCCTTTTTCTTGTAAATCTAGATTCAATTGATATAGTGGTCTCAGTATACCTTGGTTTGGTCCATTTCCTCAAAGAAACTTGAGTAGAGCTTAGCCTATTGCGCATACAATGTTGCCATCTATTAATTTGCATGAAACCTAGGTTGATAATTAAATTTGGTAGCCTTGGGAGTTGTAACATTCTTGTTGCAATATTAGGGCTCATCACTTTTTGGCGCCGTTTTCTGGGAGGTGTCCAAGTAGGTGTTGTTTCTGCTTAAGAGCTGCTTCTTTTAAATTTTACTTTTGCTTTGGATTAGTTTTTCTTTTCTTCAAATTTCAAAAAAAAAACACACTCATTTAATTCATACCTCGTAGGATTAGGGATAGTCTAGAAAATTTCTTCCCCCCACCCCTTCAAGCATCCAACCATCACTCTTCTTTGGTGATTATGAACTTCCTACTCTTACGACAAAGAAGCTGGAAAATCCTTTATTTGAGAATCCAAATATCTTTGAAGAACCCATAGGGTAGGAAGAACCCACATCACCTATCCAAAACATGGCAAAAAACAAGCAGACTGAGCTCTTTCCTATTAGAGGAACTAATGGGGTAGCTAGAATGAAGAACATAAGCCCCACTACTCTCCCACACTTCCATGGCCAAGCCTTTGAAGACCATGATACATTCATGTTTGAGTTTTATGTAATTTTTAGAACCTATGATTACACTTTTGATGAGGAGAAGCTGAAATTGTTCCCTTCTACCCTCAAAGGTACAACCTTGTGCGGGTTCATGAGCTTGGATGGAGGTAGCATCACCACTTGGTCTCAAATGCAACAATATAATCAGAAACATAGGTCCTATTGTAGATCAAGAGAAACAAAAGAGGAGAAATTTATGATGACCCTAGGTCTAGATGAATTCTTAAAGGATTCCGAAGAAAGATTCCAACTCAGTTAGAAAAGAGCTAACTGCACACTTGACCCAAAATGTTAGGGTCTCACCCTAACCCCCTTATTTATGTAATAGGATTGAATCATAATTATACTTAAGTAAAGAGTCAATAAAGCCCATATTAATAATTGTAAGTGGTTAACCCGCATTTAATGAAGGGACCACAGTTAGTTGCAAATGGGCCATGGCATTAGATAAATGGTATTAATAAGAACCGTGGTATTGCATGTATGAATCCTATATAAAGGATAGAGACTCCCTTCGAGGAGCATCATGTCTTATTTTGTAATTGAGCTTAGCTCTATTGGAGGTTTCCCCCTCGAAGAGGCAAGTGAATATTGCTTTCTGAATAATAAAATACTTGTTGTTATTTCTCATTGTTTTATTTTCTGCGTATATTTCTTCACATTTTTGGTATTCTGGTATCATCTTGTAGGTTGAGAACATAACAAGTGGTATCAATGCTCTTTCCAGGACTTGTGGGATCTCCAATTTTTAGCAATTTTTTTTTGGCTAGAGACATGTTCCAGCATCTTTAAACCACGGGATCTGTCGTTGAGAAGATAAACCTACGGATATGGGGAGGCTTGCATGCAGGAAATACAAGAGGTGGTCATGCTTGTTGGACTCCCTTATAACCCTTATGGGTACCCCTTCGAGTAGTAGTGCATTAGACAGAACCGCCCATGGACTGTCTTTCAAGTACCCTCTAGGTATATCGGAAGCCCCCTAGCTCCCTTGAAACCTCGCCATAGCTAAAGCATCGGCCGTCTTGCTGCTACATTACACTGAGAACAACACTCGGAGAGATTACTCACGCGTATGATAGGGTAGTCAAGTTGTACGACTAAGGGTATAGTTGATCCTCCTTGGTTAGTGTGCTGAAAAATTGGGCCAAGTACTACTGTCATACCCTTATGTATATTGCGATGTGTAGCACCTGACACTCCTGGAGACCATAGTTCCCTTCTCTATCTCTGGATCATGCATAATATTTTCCAAATAAGATCTCACAAGTGGGGTTTTGTTGCAGCAGTAGCAATCAGTTCCATCGTTTAGATCTATCCGATCAACCATTCAGATCTATCAGATCAACCATTCAGATCTATCAGATACGCAACGACAATAAGTTCCATTGTTCAGATCTATCAGATCAGCCATTTAGATCTCTCAGATCCATGAGATCCAAAATCTAGATCTGAGTAGTTGTGTGGGTTCCTAGACCTAGGCGTGATTTTCGCAGGACTTTTGGCAGCATTGACATTTCTGGGATTCGGCTACTGCAGTATTCCTAAGTAAGGAGTAAAACTCCGTTCAGAGTAACAAAAAAACAAAGTCTGAGACCCCTCGATGACGCTTATTGGTGACTTAGCCCATAAGAATCAGGACGACGAGCTGAGCAAGGTGGTACCATTCAATTGTTAGTGCCAAAAAATTCGAGCCGTCCCAAATTTCAAGTACATCGGATCGGTGCATGGTACAAACTAGAGCTCAAGCTATGGTAAATGAGAGGATGGACAACCTTGAATCACAATTGAAAGAGGTTGTGTTGTAGCTGCAGAACTTAAATGCAACACTCTCTAAGGGCAAGGTGGAGGCACGCGAGGAGGCATATATGGGCAATGAAAATAGTGAGGGTGAGTCTAGCCAGTCTCTTCACCTCTTTGGCACCCACCAACAATCCTATCCGTGACCACCCAAGTTGGACATGCATAAATTTGATGGCTCTCACCCGACCGCATGGATAGCACAAATCGAGCAATATTTCACACTGAATTACATCCTGGATAATGTGACTCAGCTTAGTGTGGGTATCATGTACTTGGACAATGAAAGATGGCAATGGTGGCAATGGCATCAACGTTGCTATGGAAGGCCATTGACTTGGGAGACATTAAAAAAAGATCTTAAGGATCACTTTGACCATGAATCTGACTTTTTGGGTCGTCTCACTAAGCTCCGACAAACAAGAACAGTGAACAAATATATTGCCGCCTTTGAAGCCTTAGCTTTTCGCACTAGAGGTCTACAAGATGAGTTCTATGTGGAATGTTTTGTTAGTGGTCTCAAAGAAGCCATAGAAGCCCACGTCCACCTGCACCACCCTAGCTCATGGTTGCATGCTTGCAGGATAGCTTGTGAAGTCAAATGTGTGTTAGTGGCCCAATATAATCGCCAAAATTTCATCGCCAAGGGTCATCCCCCATAGGCTCAAAGCACTACCCAAACACTCAAGGTTCAAAAGGTGTCACCAGCACAAATGGCCGAAAGAAGAAAGTAAGGATTATGTTACTACTATGATGAGAAATACTCCCCCGGGCATAAATGAAAGGAGCCCAAATTCTTTCAAATTGATGCTACTGATCACAATTCATCGAAGGAAGTCCCATCACTTAAGGAACCAAAGGAGGAAGAAGAGGACAACCAGCAGGACAATGTACTTGAAGAACTAGTTATCTCGTTGCATGCTTTGGCAGGGATTTCTTCACCCCAAACTCTCAAAATTAGAGGTTTTATTAAGCATTGCCTAGTAGTAGTCTTGATTGATAGTGGAAGTACACATAATTTTATCCATCAAAGAGTCGTGGAAGTAGTGCATTGTTTTGTCAAAGAAATTTCTAACTTCCAGGTCCAAATTGCTGATGGGGGGACAATGAAATGTGAAGGCCACTGTGAAAATGTCAAACTTCAAATGGGGGATTATCAGTTAAAGACCCACATGTTTGCCATACACATGGGAGGGTGCGACATTGTCCTCGGTGCTGAATGTCTTCACACACTTAGCCCAATCATAATGGATTTCCAGGAGTTATATATGAGCTTTAAGTAGAACAACCACACACATACCCTCCGCGGACTCCAAGCAGGAGCTCCCTCTATCATCAACTCACATCAGATGGAAAAATTGTTAAAAAAGGGCCACCATGGAGTTATAGCTCAATTTAATTCCATCCAGGCCTTTGAACCCAATTCTCTTCATATTCATCTTGAGATGCAACAAATCTTAAACAACCATCTGCAAGTCTTTGACAAGCCTCATGAGCTTCCACCCTCGAGAGGGGAACATGATCATAGCATTACTTTGGTCCCATGGGCCCAACCACCAAATGTGCGCCCATATAGATATCCATTCACCCAAAAGAATGAAATAGAAAAAATAATCAAGGAACTCTTGGAAGCAGGAATCATTCATCCCAGCATTAGTCCTTATTCATCGCCGATGGTCATGGTGCTCAAGAAAGATGGGGAATGGCGTATGTGTCCAGAATTCAAGGCCCTTAATAAGTTGACAGTCAAAGATAAATTTCCCATCCCGGTTGTCGATGATTTGCTAGATGAACTAAATGGGGCTCAATTCTTTAATAAGCTCAACCTTCGCTCGGGCTACCACCAAATTCGCATGAAAGAAGTAGAAATTCCAAAGAATTCTTTCCGAACTCATGAAGGCCATTATGAGTTCCTGGTCATGCCATTCAGTCTTTGTAATGCCCCATCCACTTTTCAGTGCCTTATGAACCACCTGCTCAAACCATATCTCAGAAAATTTGTCCTTGTTTTCTTTGATGACATCCTCATCTACAGTCACACCTAGGCCCCACATCTTCAGCATGTAGATCTACTCTTGAAACTACTCCGGAAGCATAAATTATTTGTCAAGATGTCCAAGTTCTCTTTTGGCATGGAAGAAGTTGAATATTTGGGCCACATTGTGGGGCGTGAAAGTGTTAGGGTGGACCCCAAAAAGATCCAGGCAATGCAGGATTTGCCTCAACCTAAGACCTTGAAGAGCTTGAGAGGATTTTTGGGCCCCTCACTCAAATCCTCAAGAAAAATTCATTCCTCTGGAATGATGAAGCACAACATGCCTTTACAGCTCTCAAACATGCCATGTGTTCCACTCCAGTCTTAGCACTACCAGACTTCACCAAATCTTTTGTGATTGAATGTGATGCTTTAGGTATGAGTATTGGGGCGGTCTTAATGCAGGAAGGTCGACCCTTGGCCTTCATGAGCCAACAACTAAGTGGGAAGAATCTGGGACAATCTACCTATGAGAAGGAGATGGTGGCCATCTTACATGTAGTAGATACCCGGCAATCATACTTATTGGGGCGACGTTTCCAAATCCACATAGACCATCAAAGCCTTAAATATTTTTTGGAGCAACACCTATCCTCACCACAATAAAATAAATGGCTCGCCAAAATGTTGGGATATGATTATGAGATAATTTACAAGAAAGGGCGTGAAAATATTGTAGCAGATGCGTTATCCTGCCAATTTGATGAAGAAAGTACCCTGCTCGCAATTTCCCTTCCCATTCCAGAATGGGTTGAAGAGGCTCGCAAGGATTGGTTTTCACATCCCTGGCTCTCCCAACTCATTAATCAATTGCAGGCAGATCCAAATTCCACAGCGGGCTACTCGTGGCAGGATGATATTCTTCGCTATAAGGACAGAGTCGTAATATCACCAACCTCCACCCTCAAAAGCCGCATTTAGGTGGAGTTGCACTCATCTCCCACTACAGGACATTCAGGCTTTCAGAAGACGTATGCTTGCACTCGAAGATCATTTTTTTGGACAAGCATGAAAAAGGACATTCTTACTTTTGTAGCTGAATGCGATGTCTGTCAACGCCACAAAGAAGAAACAGTCAAATCCCTAGGCACATTACAACCATTGCCCATCCCGACCTCAATCTGGATGGAGGTTTCTATGGATTTCATTATGGGTCTTCCAAAGTCAGGAAACAATTCAGTCATCATGGTGGTTGTGGATAGACTTTCTAAGTATGCTCATTTTTGCGCCCTACCCCACCCTTTTACACCGACTTTCGTCACTCAATCTTTCATGGATCAGATCTTCAAATTTCATGGCATGCCCACTTCCATTGTGTCTGATCGTGACTCGATCTTCACCAGTAACTTTTGCTAAGAACTCTTCTGGCTACAAGCTACCCAACTACAACTTAGTATACTTCCTATCATCCACAAACTAATGGTCAAACTGAAGCAGTCAACAAATGTCTGGAGACCTGCCTTAGGTGTTTCACTTCAAAAAAGCAACATCTCTGGGTACAGTGGTTACCTCTAACCAAATGGTGGTATAACACCAACTATCATGCCACCACCAAAATGACTCCATATGAAGTAGTTTATGGTCAACTCCCTCCTTCCCCTACTTCTTATATCAAGGGATGCTTGAAGGTACAAGCAGTGGATCAACTCCTACAGAATCGCACAACCATGCTGACCCACCTTAGAGAGAATCCTCATCAAGCTCAAAACCACATGAAGCAATAGGTACATCAACATCACTCAGAACACAAATTTCAAGAAGGGGATAAGGTATTTTTAAGGCTGCAACCATATAAGAAAACATCACTTAAAGACAAGGGTTGTTAGAAACTATATCCAAAATTCTACGAACCGTATCAAGTACTTTAGCGCATTGGAGAAGTTGCCTACAAGCTAGCTTTGCTACCCACTGTAAAAATCCATCCAGTCTTCCATGTCTCATGCCTCAAGAAAGTGATTGGGAACAATTGAAAAATTCAAACAAGTCTACCTGAACTGGATGAAGAAGGGTCAATCTGGCTCTAACCTGAATAAATTCTTGACACATGAGAACGGCACCTTCATGGCCGCATGATCAAGGGAGTCCTCGTCAGGTGGAAAGACACCTCCCCGGAAGATGCAACCTAGGAACCAACCACTATTCTTCAGCAGTTTCCGCAGCTTCAGCGTTGAGGACAAGGCTATTCTTATGGGGGAGGGCATGTTAGGGTCCCACCCTAACCCCCTTATTTATGTAATAGGATCGAGTCATAGTTATAGTTAAGTAAAGAGTCAATAAAGCCCATATTAATAATTGTAAGTGGTTAACCCGCATTTAATGAAGGGACCACGATTAGTTGCAAATGGGCCATGGTATTAAATAGATGGTATTAATAAGAACCATGGTATTGCCCCATGGTATTACATGTATGAATCTTATATAAAGGATAGAGACTCCCCTCGAGGAGCATCGTGTCTTATTTTGTAATTGAGCTCAGCTCTATTGGAGGTCGCCCCCTCGAAGAGGCAAGTGAACATTGCTTTCTAAATAATAAAATACTTGCTATTATTTCTCATTGTTCTATGTTCTGGGTATATTTCTTCACATATTTGGTATTCCGGTATCATTTTGCAGGTTAAGAGCATAACACAAATTCCCTGAAGCTTTTACTTCTCCGAGGGATTAGGGAGTATTTGATGGAGACCCTTGATGTGTTGTTTGGTGGAGACATTTACCAATTAACTTATGAAGACATCAAGAAAATACTTAAGAATCATTTTAGGGCTGAAAGGAAGAGAGGTAGGTCTAGTCAAGGGCTATTCAACCCTTCTCCCTTTACCTCAACCATCATACATGAAATAGGGAGTATGCTACAGGACTTCAAGAGTGAGATGTTGCACAAATTTTTATTGTAGATGGATACTATGTAGATTAAAAATAAGAAAGAGGAGGATGAAAGGGAACTAGCTATGTTTTTCTGTAGATGCACCAAGAGGCACCCTAGAAATGAGTGCCCACTGAATATCATAAAGGCTTGTTTTGTTTGTGAGGAGAACCATGAAACTAACAAATTTACCTCACTTCCAGCCTAAATGTTGTATATCAAGGGGAAGAGAGTGGCTTGAAGTAGCTTTGCTTCATCAACCAAAGGAGGCCACAAATCCCTTGTCCATATCAATAAGGCATGCAAGGTCCACATTTTCCTCCTTTCAATCCAAACCATACTGCACTCTTTCAGTCTTTGTATCCTCCAACTCACTCACCTACATCCATGCCCTCTCCTTGGTCCTATTGTCCTCAGCCTATCAATCCACCCTTCCATCCATATCAACCTCATCCCCCTCAATGCAATAACCCTTCACATGGATGGAGGCCTCAAGAATCCTAACCTCCTACCTTAATGCCTCCTCCTCCACCTCAGCCACAACTAACCCAAAATAATCCACCCAAGCAACCTCAGAGGCCTACTCAACCCAATTTGAACCTGAACAACAAGCAGGCCCAATAGGTCTATAGTGGGGAAACATCTTATCCTACTTATGCTATGGATATCCAAGAAATAAACCTTAGGCCTAGGAAGGTACATCCAGATTCTCTCCCACCTTCTCCACCTAAGGATATTGAAGAAGAGAAGGAAAATAGTGCCCCTCAAGCCAATGACCTCCCTATCCTGAAAGGTTGGTCCAACCTAAACAACACACTCTAGAAGAGATTGAACTTATACGAGAATTGAAGAACCTGCGTGTTAAAATACCCCTTCACTAGGCCATCAAATATTTTCCCATATACAACAAACTTATCAAGGAAGAATGTTTCAAGAGGCTTGGAAGAAGAAAATAGATAGCCCCACTATCAATTTTTTTAGGCATTTATCTAATCTAACGCTTCGGAAGGTTATCTCCTGAAAGTACTTAGATCCTAGTAGCCTGGTAGTGGATGTGCACATTAATATTATTGTAATCCCCAACTCACTGATTGACCTTGGGGCTACAATCAATGTCATGACCAAGGAAAGTATGTTCAAAACTCAACTGCCAAGGAACCTTGAGAAAAACCACCACAGTGCTACAAATTGCAGAAAAATCCAACGTAGCCCTCGAGGGAGTTATTGAGGATGTGATGGTCTCTATTGACTCTTGCAATTACCCCACATACTTCCTTTTCCTCAAACCTAAAACCAAGTTTAGTGGATACCCTCTCATTTTAGGGTGACTTTAGTTGACCATTGTTGATTCTTACTAATGGGCTCCATTAATAGGTATGTCATAAGGTCCAGTTTTCCATCCTCCAACCTATAATTTTCTCTTTTATTTCATTTATCAACATATTTTTAACTATAATTTGCTTAATAGGGAGCTAAAGGATGAGTTTAATACTTTGTGGCCTAATGTGATTAATATGTAGGAAAAGAGTGATTTGGAGTGCATTTATATGCAGATGTATGTTGGAGGTAGATGGATGAGATGTAGGAGGATTTTTCCCTAGGTTTAATCACATATAACTCAACTTGATCTCTGAAATAACTCATGTACAAATCGAAGATCCGCTAGCAACTGATGCACTCAAGGAATTGCAAGGATCTAAGACAACTAGATCTACTTTTTTACAAATTTTTGAGGGTAGAAATCCTCTTTCCAAGGAGGCCTCCCCTCACTCATTTTTGTATTAATAAGAAATCCTAGGGGCTTAATAGGATTCAAACTTTTGGAGAATATAGGAGCTACTAAGAGCTAGGAGCTTAAGATTCTCATTTCCATTCCTTTACATGATGTACTTGAACTTTGTTTTATGTCAATACATATCTTATTGTTCTCTTTCATCTAATTTTTTTTTCAGAGGGTTGATTCCCCTTGGGTTAGAGCCCAAACCAGAGGCTTTAGTCTCTCTTTGTGTATTTTATCCATGCATTTACCATTCATAACAACATATGTTTCCTTTCTTGATATAAATCTTCTTATAAAATTTGTTCGTGTAGGAATATTTACCACCTCCCTTGTCAAAAGTTTGGTTGAGGAATATATATTAGCAAGCCACAAACATATGGTTACTTTCCTCTGTAACTGTTAGATCTTGGATTAATGCTCTTTTACATAATTTGTTTTCAGCATACTGAGGGATTAAATCACAAACTTCTTTAAGCTTTCCTGGATGTAGGTCAAAAGCTATATTATCTTTTGATGCAAATAAAGTTCAACTCATCCTTTTTTTCTTAGTTTCATAAAATTCAACTCATCCTTTCTTGTTTAAGTTCCATTTTGCTACAATTTCATTATTAGTTTGACTTTCTTTTCAAGTTTCGAAAATGATTATTTATTCGGTGTGCAACTATTGTCTTGCAGGGTTGGCATAATCATCCTACATACCTCCTACCATCATCAGTCTCTTTCTCCTCATTACATAATGTTCTAAAAAATCTACCATCAAAAGTACATTTTTGGGTCATTGAAGGACACCATATGCATTTTTTTTTTGCGCAAGATGGACATCTAAGAGATGCTAAGCTTGGAAAAAACCTCATACAACCTTCATATACCTCATCTACCCTTTCCCACCTCTAGATCACCTTTCCCACCCTCATAATGCTCATGTATCCAATCCTACAACAAAACAGGGAAATCTTGTAGCATCATGTAGCAATCCTATAACAATCATGTAGTATCATGTAACATCGTGTAAACTTGGCCAGATTTGCTAAAAAGTATTGATTTTTTCCTCTTAGCCTTGAATAATGTCACCTAGGCTCTGAAACCATAATTGAGGGACATAAACGACCACTTACGACTTACCTTTTCTTCATTACAACACATTTCTACAATTAGGGCTAGTGGATAGATTTCTGAATTCAAAGATACAATGATGATTTTCTTGATTGCCTCATAAAATGCTTAATGAACTTTGTCACTAAAGCTAATTTGCTTGAACACAATGATTAAAGGTTTATTTATCCATGCAAGGTAGACTAGGATTGCTATTCTTGAATTCATGTTTCTTTTAGGGTTTCAATTGCAAGCACTATTATTGCATAAGGTTAGTTTCCTTTTCAATGCAACTTTTACATTCTGCAGTTAGATTAGTGTTTACATTCCTGCAAGAAGCATACAATTTATATTCTGTAAGTAGACTAACGTTTCCATTTCTACAAATAGTATAGCCTTTACATTCCTACAAGCAGGGTTAGCATTTACATTTAAGCAACTACCATATTTGTTGGGTAATTTAATTGTCCTTAAATTACTTCATTAATTGTCAACCAAGGTTCATGTACTTATGAGATGTATGTGCACCATATATGATTGGAATTATATCGTGAAATGAAATTGATCTAACTGTGGATAAATATTAAATGAAATCAAAGAGTTATTACGCGCATGTTCTTTTCATTAAAGCTACATCCAAACCAAATGCAAAACTGAATTGAAAATTAATCTAGAGCTTAAAATCTCAACTTATTCTAATTATGAAATTGGAATTCTAATTCTAATTGTAGAATTGGAAGTCTATTCTTAATTGCAAAATGGAAAGTATTGATGCTAAATTGCATAAAAGAAATCGTAACACTACTTTGCAGAAAAGGAAATTAATTCTAATAACAGAAAAATGAAACTGAACTCTAATTGCGGAAAGGAAAGAAGCTAACCATGGTTGTAGAAAGGAATGTGCTAATGTAAATGCTTGTAAAATAAAAATTAAATGAGGACTTGTAGCTTACAATGATTATTGATGTGTGTATATTACTCTAATAATACATTTCTTCATCCAAAAAATTAACTCAGTAATGAAACTAAATTGCTGGAAGGAAATGCATCAAATCTTTTTGGTATTTCTCTTTTATGAGTGCTCTAAAATTAAAAAAAAAAAAAAATGATTACAATTACAAAAATGAGATGTAACTATTTTAATTGACATAAGAAAATTGTATGAAATTGCAAATTGGATGCAATAACTATTTATCAATGTAATAAAAAAGAGACTAACGAAAACTAACTATCCTTACAATTCTCCAGGGTGCCCTCCTGTGAGCATAAGTCTGTCACTGGTTAAATTATTGCTCAACCACACATTGAAAATAGAGGATTATATTAATTCAAAACAAAGTTTCACAATACTGGAAATAAACCACAGTGTACTTAACTTCTGAACTAAACTTTTTGGTTTCACCTTATGGATTTTATGCAATTTGTCATAAACTAAATTAAGAGTCTTATGCCGAGAAGCAATGTAGTTATTCTTCCATCTAAGAAGTTAATATAAATTACAACTTTATCTCCTCGTGATTTTCTACTACAAGAAAAAATCATGAGGGGTTCTCCTCGAGTCATATCCTCATGATCTAACAAGTGTCCTGCACACTACCCTGATCTCATTGTGATATCCTTCCACACTTTTCTTAACCACCGAATCGTCATAACTAGAGTTTGACTTTGGGTTTGACTCTTAGATATACCGATCTTTGTAGCCTGCCAGGTCATGCGAATAGGTGGTCATCCATGTGGTGAACATTTTTCATCTTCAAATACCTTTCATCCATTTATTGATGCATTGTAACCTGTCTAATCATGGATATGGTTGCGGATTTCAACATTAGTTGTGGAATGATCAAGATTACGTAATTGTAGATATTTTTTCTTTATAATTCATAAATAAACATATATTCTAAAACATGGATGATTAATTCCTTTTTATAAGCTAAAGTAAGTCTAAGATGACCTTGATTAGGGTGAGACTGCTACAAATAAGTATAAGATGACCTTCATTAGGGTGAGACTGCTACAAGTAAGTCTAATATGACCTTGATTAGGGTGAGACTCCTACAAAATGGTTACAAAAAGATAAAGGAGAGCGAAATAGGTGGTTAAAAAGGAAACAATTTCAAACTTCAACATTCCCCCATACCAAAGGTCTTGCATGTCCTCATGCACCAAAAATTCAAAATTGGTTCTTTTTCAATGTAAGATTTCTGAAGCTTGTGCAAGCACATACATATTAGTGCTTTCCTTTCTCTTTTTAATGTTGAAGGTAGCCCTTGGTATCTTCATTAGAATTTTACTCTGCACTCCCCTAATCTTATTCTTAAGGAACCTATTGCTTGCTTTGAGTTTCTTGTTTTTCTTGTACCAATGGCAGAGATGCAAAAGTACGTTATCATCTTGAGTTTTAATATTTCATTTTGTACCTTTTCTACTTCACTTTCATGTGTAAGATGCTTATTAAGAATTTCTAGCTCATATATGTCCTATTTCAGAGAATCCTCAAGTTTGTGATCTAATAAAGGGGTTTCATTGAATGAATTCTCTGGATTCTAAGAGGGTCTTACTTTATGTTGCACTCTTTGTTCCAAGGATTCCACATAATCATAAATTTCTTGTTAAACTGGATCAATGTCTTGTGTTTTCCTTGTCAGGCTCACTATGTGAGGCGGTGTCCTGTATCCTTCTTCTTCGAGATCAATCATATTTGGAGACTGTGTATTTGACAGTTTTAAAATTCTTCTGCTTCTTCTTAATTTTATCCCTTACTCTATAATGTTCGGACTTTTCCTCTTTTTTCCAATTTGTTCCTGTTTCTATTTCTCTATTTCTTCATGCTCTTTAGGTGGTTTAGAATTTGACCTGACTTTCTTCCTTCTAAGAATTTGTTTTTCATTTTTCTGTTTACATTTTTCAAAGTACTAAGAGAGCAAAGTGTCATCTTCAAACAGGTCTTCTAGTGCCTCTGTTTCATTCTGCTATGAACTCTCTCTTTCAATTCCTCTTCATGATTAGGGTTTGCTAATGAACCACGTTGGCTTCTTATAACTCTCCTGCTTGTTTCTTCCTCTTAAACTTCTACAAAGTGGTTACAAACTAGAAAATATTTCCAATTGTCTCCCTTAGATTCTAAATGTGCTTCTATGAAAATTTTAATCATTCCATGATCGTAGAGGGAATTATCAATGGATTTAGACTCTCTATGTATACTAAATTCCATGTTGTTAGGACTATGGAGCAAAAGGTGGGGAAGATTGATTTCATTTTCGTCAATAAAATGCATCAAGAGCCAAGAATGATAGAAAAACATGGTTCCAAACCTTCCTTGACAAGTTAAAAATTTTTGGATAACCAACAATAAATTTCTCCATTTCCCTTTTAATGTTGTCACTAGAATTCCATTTTTAAAGATGGATATATCCATACTTTGTTATCTAAGGAAGTTTACCCAATTATTCTCCTTGATGTTTCTTTTTTTGAACCAACTTTCTCTGTTTCTAGGCAATTCCCTAGATTTTTCCATCATAGACTATATCAAGATGAGCTTGATGTTGCCAATTTATGCCTTGACCCCATCAAAATCCCAAGAAATAGCTTTGTTGACCTATGTCTCATGCTCATCGAATTTTTCAAAGAACTTAAGCCACCTTACTTGCTGCAACTGTTCTATGACTCTCGGGTATGCTTGAAGAAACTTGATTCAGTCTGGTTCAGACTGGATGGTGATACCCATAGTGGAGAGAAGTCTTGATCTTCGATTGTTTCCTTTCAACAGGGATGATGGAAGGTTGATACAAAGGAAATGATCCAAGTTAAATGCTGAGGGTTTTAGAATGGAGTGAAATGGGATGAGATAGAATGAAATGATAATGGAGTAAGGTGCTCATGGAGTATTTGTTTCGTGATAAGATTGAAACTTTTCGTATAATCACCCACGATTTTTTAGATTCGATTTCATAGAATCGATGGGATGTATGCGATTTCAAGTGGATTTGATGTGATTGATTGAGTAAGGATGATGGTGGGGTGTAACGGTTGTGATTTTTGGGCAGTCTTAGAAGGTCTTTTAATGATTCAAGATTTTTAATTAAAATCATCCCATGAATTAAAACCCAATGTTCTTATATAAAAAATAATTCAACATCCTACATACCTTTGCTTGTGGGTTCCTTTGATACTCCTTTGTTGTGGATTTTCTGATGTTGATGTAGATGTAGAATTTAGACTTGGTTGCATAATTGAAGATCAGCTGCAGAATTATATAAATTCTATTTCTGCTTATTTTGAAATTTTGTTGCTCAGATCAGAGGAAAGATTCTTTATTGTTGTTGCTTCTTTGGTAATCATTGAAGAAAAATGGTCTCCAAAAGTATTTCTTTCCACCTAAATCAAAAAAATAAGGATAAAAAGAAATAGGGAAAAGACAAGGCAATTATGAAAATCTAAACTACCAAGAAGTCCTAGTTTTCAATTAAGATTTTCTGTATAAGCATGCCAACATAGTTGGTTTTCATGCTTATACCTTTATTTATTTTGTTTAATTTTATTTTATTATTATTTATTTATTTATTTTTATTATATTAAGAAAATTTACAACCAAGTTGGAGAATGAGGAGAAGAATCTCCTTTCTTAACCAACTTGAATTCATAATTCTCTTGCAAATATTTGACAAACTCTTCATTTGTTAGTGGTTTATGATACAATCTTAATATATGACCATTAACAAGAAAAGTAACTTGCTCATCATCAATAGTTTTGATTTTGACTGCTTCATTATAAAAAATAGTATCAATCTCATGAGGACCAAGCCAATGAGTTTGAAATTTCCCTTGAAAATATTTGAATTTGGAATAAAAAAGAAGAGCCCGGTCAACTTGCTTGAACATTTTAGATTTGATAAATTTTTCGTGCCATTTTGATCTTTGTTGTTGAACTATGTTGGTTATTTGGATAACATCTTATCGAATCTCATCTAGCTCATTCAACTGTGCTAGTCTCTATTTTTGAGCTTCTAATAGATCAAGGCCCAATTTAGTTGTTGTTCTAAAGGTCTCCACTTGGAACTCAATTAGAAACAAAACTTTCTTCCCATATACAAGCTCATAAGGAGTATGCCCAGTTTTGTTTCTCTATGTGGTTCGATATGCCCATAGTGCTTCTGGAATATTTTATGCTCAATCTTTCCTATGCAAATGCACAGTCTTGGTTAGAATTGCTTCAATTGGCTTGTAAATAATATGGAGTAGACTTCTGATGCTTGATTTATATTCCTCCATGATTTTTTGTACCAACTTGGATGTGAATTGCGTACCTTAATCTTGTTACAATTTCTCTTGGAACACCAAAATGAGTAAAAACATCCTTAAAAAGAAATGTAACTACAACATTTTTAGTTGCAAATAAAAGAGGTTTAGCTTCTATCCATTTTGTAACATAATATGTGTAGACAAGTATGTACCTTTTCTGTTTAGATGGAGGATTTATTGGTCCAACAAAATCTAGAGCCCATTTTTCTAAAGGCTCTACAAGTACCTGGGGTTGTATAGGAATTTCATTTAATGGAATAGGCTCCCCCATTCTTTGACAACTATCATATATTTTGACATATTCTTTGACATTCCTGAAAATAGATGGCCAATAATATTCTAAAAGAAGGATCTTGTAGGGAGTTCTTTTGTCAACAAAGTGTCCTCCACATGGCTCATCATGATAAGATTTCAATTTTGTCAACAAAGTGTCCTCCACATGGCTCATCATGATAAGATTCAATATTTCAGGTATCTCATCTTCTCCAACACATCTTCGAATGATCAGATTAGGTCCATTTTTGTACAATTCTCCATCTATCCAAGAATAAGGTGCACCAGTTTTGATCACTTTTTTTATTTTCCCTGGCTAATAGTTGTGGAGGTAACTTTCCTGTAGTCAAATAAGAAATATATGAAAACCAAGGTGCTTTAGTATATACTACAAAAATATATTCATAAGGAAAGTTATATTTTACAAGAACATCATCATTAGTATTTTGCATTCTAGAAAGAAAATCATCAACTGTATTTTCTTTTCTTGGTCTATCAAGAATAGTAATGCTAAATTCTTGTAACAATAACAACCATCTTGTAATTCTACCATTAGTAAATATTTTTTTCATTAGATATCTAATGGAAGAATTATTTGTATGAATGAAAGTTTCGTAACCAGTGATATAATGACGAAACTTTTTAATGGTGTTGTCACTCACTGCTTCATAAAGTTATCAGTTGCCTAAAGTCCAGAAAATTAGTGAAGTTTGAAGCCATTTCCTAAGCCACAGAAGCTCTCAAAGTTTAATCAGTCCCTCTCCATTGCATAGTGCTCGTGATAAGATTTCCAACGGTATATGGAAGTCCAAAAATGGACTCCTAGATCAGAATTTAAAGCAAATTAAAGATACCCTTTGAAAACCTAGAAAGAAAGGAGAAAATAACTAAGAGTCAAGCTAATCACAATCGCAAATCGGGGCTTACTAAAGCAACGAAAATGAGGGACACTAGAATTTGCAATCAGCCGATCACTGATATCGCAAATCGCATATTGGCAGGTCTAAGGCAGAGAAAATATCGTATATTGATGATTGGAGGGCCCCAGACATAGTAAATCCCGCATATCAGTGGTGGGCAAATCCCGTAGTCCTGCTTCCCGCATATCGGTGGTGGGCAAATCCCGTAGTCCCGCTTCTCGCATATCGGCCATATCGCAATCCCACAGTCCCGCATCTCGCATCCGGCCATATCGCAATCTCGTAGTCCCACATCTCGCATACCGGCCATATCGCAATCCCGCATTCCCGTGATATCACAGTCCCGCATATCACAATCCTGCAGTCTCGCATCATCGTAGTCTTGCAATATCACAATATCGACAAATCAACTATATGTGAAGTCTCGAGCATAGGCTTACATTTTATCGATGGTTCATGATGTTAAACGCCAATATCACAGATCGGTGATTGCAGATAGAAAGGGGTGCATGCAAGGGCAAGGTCAGAATCATTGCCAAACGCCGATATCGCGGGAATCGCCAAAAACTGAACATATAGTGTTAAATCGTCGGGGAAGGCCGAAAATATTTAACAAAGGAAATCGATGCAAAATAGGGATGGGTGGGCATTTTTCTCTCTCCTCTAGGGGACCATGTAGCGGAATACTGTTGGTCCTTATAAATGACATGGCAACTGATGTCAGAATGACGTGGCGGTACAGAGGCCATGTGGCATGCCAATCTGGCTTTTTTAGGGGTCCTATGGGGGCATATCCGGGTGACACGTGTCACCACTCAAGAGGTGCCATGTGGCATCGATGATGTCATCATTCTCGCAGATCAACGATCGGCAAAGGTAAAAGGTCGCAACTCCAATTACAGATATGCGATTGCGATTTGCGATAAAAAAGGCTCCAATAAGGGGAATGGCCCACGATCACACGAAGGTTCAAAGAACCAAGGGCCATGCACTAAAAGAGAAAATCGGCGATCGGCGATCGCACAGGTCAAAGTTTCTCCTCCGCCGAAGTCCCTTCTGGCTTGCGATTACGATATGCGGGAACTTCCCGAATGCGATATTTCATGTGTTCTATCTTATAAGGAGTTCACGTCCAAACAATCAGCGAGCACTATGAAAAGAAGTAAAAGGTCCCCCTCTCTTGTGTTGTGATTGCGATATCTTTGATATCTTTGGTACTTAAAAGTCACATTAATGGTATTCAAGAGTTTAGACATGTTACAATGTAGTGACCCCTTATAATGTGAAATATGCTATTTTGAATTTGGTCATCTATTTCATTCCTCTACTAGTTTGTTCTCCTTCTACTAATGTACATCTTGTTTTGAGTGACCACTCTAGTGTCTCCTTCCTCACCATTCCAAAAATACGATATTTAATTACCTAAATGGAAATGCAATAATAATAAACTTATTTTTTAATTTTAAAAACATATATATCAAAGTATTTTGATAATTAATATTTATGAGCATTTCATTGTGAATCAAAGTGACCATTCCTCTTAAAATCAAATTATCAATATACTATAAATAAAATTTGTTATTTTTCTTATACACTCCATTGGCATCTTTCACTTTCACAATATTATTGGGGTGAAGGAAGTCTGATGCTCATAGCAGTTTTGCATAATGTAACATTTCCCAACAGTGTTATATCTAGACGGCCGCTAGCAATATTATTTGAATAATGTTGTCTCATATTACGTAGATTTATCAAACATGTGCGCTGTTAAAACTTGAAATATAAAATTATCTATAGAAGCTTCCGTATTGCCATGTCATGGTTTTGGCCTATCTTTCCCTACCTTCATGCATTTCCTTGAGATTGTGCACATCTGCAATCACATAAAATTTTGTCGTCCAGCGACGTTACCATCGCTGCTCCGTTTAGGTTACCATCACCAGTTATGTAGGGTGCATTCAAGGTTTAGCCGCCTCTCTTTATCTTCTCCCATTTGCTCTCCTCCTTCGCACGTTGCCATTCCATATCCAACGGTTACCTGTCTATATTTAAAAAAGATAAATAGTTTCATTATACAAGCATTGTTGATAAGATGTCAGTAACTCTCTAGAAACCCAACCCAACCCGTGTCTACTTTGTTTTTTTCGTGCCTAACGTGCAAAGGTTGTCAATGCAAACAGATATATAGAGCCAAGGAGGGTAGCTCGCAGTCGCCACTAAGTGAAGTCAAAAGAAGTTAGATGGCAGTCGCCATTTACTTGGTTGAGTGACGATAAAATTTTGTAGACCGTAATGTGGGTAAAGTCAAAGGACAATCACCGACAATTGATTGTCTGAACAATATTTGGCGATTTCAACAGCCTGTTTAGCGGCCTGTTGCTATTTATACCTTCCTGTTTCCTCAGCAGTGGACTAACATTACCAGCAGAGACGAAATGAAGAGGAAGGCGGCGTTGTTCTTTCTATTATCATTCATAGTAAATGCATTGCCATTGATTTCGTGTTTGTCTGAGGACGGCCAGGCATTGTTATTCTTCAAGAGAAATCTCAACCCAAATTCACAGATTCTGCTCATTTCGTGGAATGCTTCTGCGGAATCGCCCTGCGCATGGACTGGAATTAGCTGTGACAGATTCCAACGCGTCAGGGCCGTGGATTTGCCTTCCCTCGCCTTGGAAGGCACAATCCATCCCAACATCTCCTCTCTTGTCTATCTAAGGAGGCTCGATCTCAGCAACAATGGGTTCACAGGAAATATCCCTCTTTCGCTCGGCAAACTCAGAAACTTGCAACAGCTTATATTGGGGACTAATTATTTATCGGGCGCGATACCGGCCGAGCTCGGAAATCTTACACAGTTGACATATCTATCGCTGTCTGCTAATAGCTTAACCGGTCACATACCATCCCAGCTTGCGAAATGTCGAAGCCTCTCTTTTATCGATTTGGGCAACAACTATCTCGAATTCATCCCGCCTGAATTCGGCAATATGCAGTCGCTAAAGCACCTCAGCCTGTATATCAATTCACTGGCAGGAGAATTTCCTCGGTTTCTTACCCGATGTAGGAATTTGGAGGCCTTGGACCTCAGCCAAAATTATCTAGCAGGGGACGTTTTATTGGAGCTGACCGGGATGAAAAAACTGTCATCGCTAAATCTGACAGCGAATGAGCTTTCCGGCAAGATACCTCCAGAATTGGGTAATCTTACATACCTACGGGCCCTTCGTTTGGGTATGAACAATCTGACAGGACCAATTCCTAAGGAATTAGGGATGTTGACCCAGCTTCGAATCCTGGAGCTGTACCAGAACCAGTTGGCAGGAAGCATTCCTGCGAGTTTGGGAACTCTGAGTATGTTGGAGAGGCTGGATCTTCACTTCAGCCAGCTAGCAGGAAACATTCCCGGCGAGCTGGGACAGTGCAGAAGCCTAACTTTCATGGACTTGTCAGTGAATAATCTTCAGGGTCCGATACCACTCGGTCTGGCTTCTCTGGATCGCATCATGGAGTTAGGAATATCTAGAAATTCCTTGACGGGGAATCTCGACGGGAGATTTCTGGCCAATTGGACGAATTTGGTGTCGCTTCAGCTGCAAAACAACTTAATCTCAGGGAGCATACCTCCTGAAGTGGGGATGTTGAAGAGACTCGAACTCCTATTCCTCTTTGACAATTCCTTTGAGGGGCACATTCCGGCAGAGATAGGGAACTGTTCCAACTTGCAGAAGCTTGACATTTCACATAATTCTTTAACCGGACTGATTCCTTCCGAGCTCGGAAAGTTAACATCTCTTGTCATACTGAATCTCTTTGAAAATGGCTTGACGGGAAGAATTCCAGAGGAACTCAGAGAATTGAAGGCACTGACAATGCTAGACATTTCCGGCAATAATCTGATGGGATCCATACCGAAGGGCATATTCCGGCTTCCTAATTTGAGCCTTCTTTATCTGCATAACAACAATTTATCTGGAACAATCTCTGGCAGTTTTGGAAAATACAGTAATTTGACAAAGGTAAGCCTCTCCAACAACAGTCTCACCGGAAACCTTCCTCCGCAGATCTGTCAACGGGGAACGCTGCAGCTCTTGACAGTGAACATGAATAATTTTTCAGGCCTTATTCCGCCGAGCCTCAAAGATTGCCATGGTTTGGTCAGAGTACGGATGGAAGAAAACCAGCTGGAAGGATGTATAACAGACGCATTCGGCGAATACCCTGGACTGCAATTCTTGGGTTTAAGCTCCAATCAGCTTTACGGTGAAATTCCGCCGGTTTTCGGTAAGTACAAGAACCTTACTCAGCTGTATATTTCAAGAAATTATTTGACCGGAATTATTCCGCCGGAGATTGCTCAGCTCAAGCATCTTAGCGTCCTGAATCTCTCGGAAAATTATTTGAGAGGCGGTATTCCGCCGGAACTCGGCAATATAACGAATCTCTACATTCTAGATTTGAGCTATAACGAGCTGACAGGAACAATACCGGCGCAGCTAGCGAAGCTAACCGCATTGCAAAGATTTGGTTTGGCGGGAAATTATCTCTCCGGCCAAATACCGCCGGAGATCGGTGGCCTGTCTCAGTTGCTCGAATTAAGGCTGGAGGGAAATCAACTGAATGGAAGCATACCATTCACGATTGGAAATCTTGGCAATTTACAGATCTTACTGGATCTTAGTCATAATTCACTCTCCGGTCCAATTCCTGCGCAGTTAAGTAAGTTGCAGTATCTGATGACCATGAATTTATCTCACAACAATTTGACCGGTCAAATTCCAGTGAGTTTTGCGGATTTGGTGAGTCTTTCTTCTATAGATCTGTCATACAATGATCTAGAAGGTTCGGTTCCTCAATTCAGAGTCTCCAATAACTCACCGCTCACATTTTACGCTGGGAATCTGAACCTCTGCGACGGACCTGGCTTGCAACCTTGCAACGATGGAGTACCACAAAATAATCTTGGGGACAAGAATTCTAATAACAAGATTATATTATTCATTGTTGTACCCATAGCTTCGGCTTTGCTTGTTTCAGCAGTTATAGGAACATTGCTGTGTTGGAGAAGTCGACGGGGACGGAATTTAACAAAGGGAGCAGCGGGGGAGGAAACTGATACATTCTCACTGTGGCCGTCTCTAAGCGGCGACAGAAACATTCTCGCCGAGATCTTGAAAGCCACGGAGAATTTCAACGACAAATACTGCATCGGAAAAGGCGGCTTCGCTGCGGTATACAAAGCACTTCTTCCGTCCGGCGAAATTCTGGCCGTGAAAAAGCTCTATCCGTCCACCGAGGGCGTCGCGGCAGATCGGAGAAACTTCATATCGGAAATTGAAACCCTAGCGGGGATTCGACACCGCAACATTGTGAAGCTTTACGGGTACTGCTGTCAGAGTGAAATGAAGCTTCTGGTGTACGCGTATATGGAGAATGGGAGTCTGGGGCAAATTCTGCACGGCGAGAAGGTCAAGAATCTGCAGTGGCGCGATCGGTGGGAAATCGTGGAAGGGATAGCTCATGCTTTGGCATACCTCCATCACGACTGCAGTCCGCCCATCGTCCATCGCGACATATCGTGCAATAACGTGTTGCTGGATGCGGCATTCCAAGCGTGCGTCTCCGACTTCGGCACTGCCAAGCTCCTCGACGCCCACACTTCCAACTGGAGTAAAGTTGCAGGTTCCTTCGGATACATGGCCCCTGGTAATAATCGCTATCACAAATTCCTCTTTTCATTCCAGAGCAATTGTTGTATATTTGCATTCTAAAAGTTTCGAGGATATGACTTAATGGTTAGCGGGGAAGTTTCGTTTTACTGATATTGTTGTCTAATGGTACTATACTGAAACTCAAGGTCCTAAAAATTGCTCTAAACACAATTCCTTTAGTTGAAAACAAATATTTACATTCTAAAATATCTGTCAATAAATGTGCAGAATTAAATAGTTGCAGTCTAAAATATTTGTGAGAATGTGCAGAATTTGGTTACACGATGAAAGCAACGGAGAAGTGCGATGTGTATAGCTTTGGAGTGCTGATACTGGAAGTAATAAGCGGAAGGCACCCAGTTGGGGAAGAGAGAGTGAGCAATGAATTTAATATATTTGACAGTATTTTGAAGGGGACTGACAAGGACAACGACGGTGCCTGGGATGAGGTGTTTGTAAAAGATATTTTGGATGCGAGAATTGAGTTTCCGAAAGGGATATTGGTGGATAAAGTTATTTGTTTGTTGAAAACTGCATTTAAATGTATCAATCCATCTCCCACACAGAGGCCAACCATGCGAGACGTTGTGAAGAGTTTTCAAGTCTATCATCCGCAACAACGTGCTACTTCAAATAATAATACCAGCAAAGTGCACCCGTACTACCTTGCTACGCTCACCCTTTCTCAACTATTTTATGAATGATATGTTTGCCTTTTACCAACCCCTGTGTGGGATTGGTATATAAATATAGAAACATTACAGTAAAGACAGTATAGGTGCTCTCTTCAAAAAATAATATTTTCATTCACGTTCACTGACACTTTGTAAGAACCCTTTGAGCTGTTCAATGTAACACAAGGCAGAGGTAGCTTATGCAAATATGTGAAAATGTGTTTGTGTGCTCTAAAAGAGCAAGCTACCTTTTCCACGCCCTCATAAGGATGAAGTTCATATATTTTTTGCGTTTGGATGTTTACTTTTTAAATGTTGATTATTTTTTATTCTCTTAAATACTAAATAGAAGAATTAACTTGTATTATATTGAATTTTTAATTGTATTTCATGTGAAAGAGTATTTTTTCTAAAAAAGAGAATATATTAGTAATTATCTTTAAAGGCGCAAAGTTACATCCAAAAAAATAGAAGATTTGGGAAAATCATCTTAAAAACTAAATTATTAAATATGAAAATTCTTATGTCTAAATAAATAATATATAAAGATTTCTCTTACCAGTCAAGTCAATACCACTCACAAGGTAAAAACTCAAATAGACTTCAAAGAGCTAGACAAAAAAGTTGACAAAGCAAAAATTGGTTAAAAGAAATTGGAGTCACTCTCTAGCCTCCAAATAATAATTACAAATTTAATTTAATAGAGAGAAAAGAAAATGAGGTATTGTGATTAGTTGAGATGAACAATATTTAGCCACCTTGTAACTCTTTGATTTAATAATAATATAAACTTATAACATAAAAATTTATTAAATCTATGAAATAATTCCATTCATACCTTCAAAAATGTTGAATATTAATATAATAAAATTTAATTTTAATAATTCAAAATGAATAAGTATTAAAAAAATAGTCCAACTAACCTAGATTAACTATAAATTAATTTTCCATAAAAATTTAATAAATAATTATTTCAAACTTCTAAATAATTTTGAACTTATTTACCTTTAAATAGTCTACGTAAACTTAAAAACTTAATAGTATTAATAACGAGAAATTGAAATTTAAACCCTCATCATTCTCCACTCAAAATCAAGTTGGTGGTCGCATAGGTACAAGTTTGCCTCACTTAAATACGCCCTTGTATGACGACTCACTAACGTAGCCTAGGTCAACCATTGTTACATTGGAACAAGAAAAGAAGAAAGATCATGCCGCGTTCAAATGAAGCACCCTTTTGGGCCAGCTCAGACAACACATCTCGCCAACTGCAGACTGTCATGGGAAGGTAAAGCTGGCGGCACAATTATGATATTATTAAGGGTTGGAATAAGGCATATCCGAAAAAAATCAACACCCTTACTATTAGAAATAGGTACCCTACTTTTAATTAAAGGCCAGCAGCCACATCAAACTTGATTTAAACCATATGAAAGAATGGATGGAGTGGATGCTATTGCCATCAAGTCAATGCAACGGCCCACTTATACGGTATATGAGAACGAATCTTGTGATAATAAAAAAGACAGGTTAATAATGTGATTTTTTTGAGATTTTAGTGACTGAATCCTGTGGAAGAAATTGAAGTTAAAT